>JAWDGP010006886.1:305000-307500 GCA_033675545.1 Elysia crispata
TCTTTCACTCTTTCTCTCTCTCTCTATCTCTCTCTCTCTTTCACTCTTTCTCTCTCTCTCTCTCTCTCTCTCTCTTTCACTCTCTCTATCTCTCTCTTTTTCACTCTCTCATACTGTGTCAATCACTCACTTTTATCCTTTTTTCTTCTAATTTTGTTTCACGGTTCCTCCTCTCCATAATGCATCTGTCCTGTTCTTTCATTCTTTCTCACATCTTTTTCGTACATTCTCTCTCTCTCTCTCTCTCTCTCTCTCTCTCTCTCTCTCTCTCTCTCTCTCTCTCTCTCTCTCTCTCTCTCTCTCTGTCTTTCTCTCTTTGCTTCTCTTGGTCCCTTTCTCCATCCATCCATCTAATTAGATATGTTTGTGGGCATGTATCTAACTCTTGCTCTCCCTGTGCCTCTATCTATTTATTTATCTAACTATCTATCCATCTATCTACCTATCTGTCTATCTATCTTTATATTTATTTATTTATCTCTTTCTCTTTCCGTCTCTATCTATTTATGTATCTTTCTCTCTCTCTCTCTCTCTCTCTCTCTCTCTCTCTCTCTCTCTCTCTCTCTCTATCTATCTATCTATCTATCTATCTATCTATCTATCTATCTATTCATGTATCTCTTTCTCTCTCTCTCTGTCTCTATCTATTTACTTATCTATTTATCTATCTCTTTCTCTCTCTGTTTCTATTTATCTCTCTATCTATCTATTCATGTATCTCTTTCTTTATCTCTTTCTTTCTTTCCTCTCTTCCCCATAAACTCTTCTTACAAAGGTTTCCAAACTCTCTTAAATCCTAATACATATCTTTATCATTTTTAAACACAAACACAAACACTCAGATAGACAAACCTGCAATTTTTTCTCAACAAATTATTTCTTTCTAAACCATGACACGTTCTTTAAAGTGTTTTCACACAGCACTTCACATAACCGTGTAAGTTTGAGAAAGAATTTTTTTTTTTTTTGCCTCTTCCCATTAAGATAAAACTTGTGTATCAGTAACGGCAAGCCCTCATAAAAGTTTTTAGATAAAATGAAAAGTTTCAAAACTATTTTTCTTTCATGTTGTTGTTTTAATTATTATTTTGAGTCTGGCTTTACGAGAATCAAACGCAATTTCCTTGAAGTTCGAAACAACTTCCGCTCCCTGTCGTAATCCCGAAATGCCTTTTTTTTGCTGTTTTTTCTTCCTTCTGAGATTAGTGTCGTGCATTCTAGTTTTATTTTGTTTTGTATTTTTTTTTATTTTTTTGGCGGAGTATAGTTATATAATTTGGTCATAGAGACTTTCACGTTGACTGAAGTTATCGGCCGTTGGTTGTTGCTGGTCTAGTTTTTTTTTGTTATGATGTTGTTTTTATTGTTGTATTTATGGTGATTTTGATGTTGATGTTGATGAGTATATGGTTATATAGTTTTTCTTATTGCTCTTGTTGTTGATGATGATAATGATGATGTTGTTGTTTAGGTTGATGTCGATGGTTAAGTTGTTGTTGTTGTTGTTGTTGATTCTGATGATGATGATAATGATGATGATGATGTTGTTGTTCAGGTTGATGTCGATGGTTAAGTTGTTATTGTTGTTGTTGCTGTTGTTGTTGTTGATTCTGATGATAATGATAATGAGGATGATGTTGTTGTTGAGGTTGATGTCGATGGTTAAGTTGTTGTTGTTGCTGTTGTTGTTGATTCTGATGATGTTGTTGTTCAGGTTGATGTCGATGGTTAAGTTGTTGTTGTTGTTGTTGTTGTTGCTGTTGTTGTTGTTGTTGCTGTTGTTGTTGTTGTTGTTGCTGTTGTTGTTGTTGTTGTAGTTGTTGTTGTTGCTGTTTTTGTTGCTGTTCTTGTTGTTGTTGATGTTGTTGTTGTTCTTGTTGTTGTTGCTGCTGCTGTTGTTGTTTTTGTTGTTGTTGCTGTTGTTGTTGTTGTTGTTTTTGTTGTTGATGATGATGATGATGGTGACAATGATGATGTTGTTGTTCAGATTGATGTCGATGGTTAAGTTGTCGTTGTTGTTGCTGTTGTTGTTTCTGTCTAGTAACTTATATCTATGCTTGTTCCAGTTGAGAGCAACCACCACGTCATTGTTTCGTTTTTCTGTTATAAAAGCTGAACTCGGAGCTCCACGAGAAGGGACAAAGCGAGAAAAGGGAAGCAGAAGAGAGACTAACAGAATTAGTATGCGGGACGAATGGGAGTGATGGTGTGTGTGTGTGTGTGTGTGTGTGTAGGGGGGGGAGAAGATCATGACAGGTGCTCCACAGGTGAGCACATGCCAGAGTTTTTGAGAGGATAAACTGATTTTTTTTTTACTCACTGAGAGAGGACTTAGATAGAACAAATATGATAACGGTAGCTTTAAGGCCAATAATTTCGATTAACTTCTAGCGCAGTGATAAAATACAGGATGGGGAGATACAAAGATGCATTCAGCAAGAAAAGTTTACCAAGATGATCAGTTCAGCAAATTGAGATCAGCAAGGTGATTTCAGCAAAG
>JAWDGP010006886.1:312500-317500 GCA_033675545.1 Elysia crispata
TCTCTTTGTTAGGTATAGGAGAGCATAAAACAGAACAACAAAAAATAATATAAATTTTGATTATACTAAACCACCATAGTCCAGTAGGAAAATTCAACGGCTGCTTATTTTGTAAAATCGAAATCTATGGATCATTTGTTATCACATTGGTTCAAATAACTGTGCAGCTAGAATTTCCGCACGGCAGCAAAACAATTATTTTGGCACTTTTTTTTTCGGGAACTTCAAACCTTGGGCAGCATTTAGAGAAGATTTTACAAAACATTTGAAAAAAATCTGATTTTCCATGTACAGAACAGAATACCAACACCTTCACTTCAACAGGTCAGGAATAGTTTTTTGGGTTTTTAATGTTTTTCGGGGGGAGGGGGCACATAGACTGAAATTGAATTCTATATACATGTCTCTATTACACGGAAGTTTCCCAGGGATGGTTTTTTCCTAGTCGATGACGTAGAACAGCTCCTTGTCTCAGAGCTCCTTCATCTCTCCCAGAGACAAGACGGAGATGTGGAGCTAATCCTGGTGTCTGCTGCCTCTCTAACTCTTCCTTCCTCTCAGCCAGTCACTAGACTGTGATGAACATATCTAATACTGGTGTCTGTCTATCTCTCTAACTCTTCCTTCCTCTCTGCCAGTCACTAGACTGTGATGAACATATCTAATACTGGTGTCTGTCGATCTCTCTCAGAGCTCCTTCCTTCCTCTCTTCCAGTCACTAGACTGTGATGAACATATCTAATACTGGTGTCTGTCTATATCTCTCAGAGCTCCTTCCTTCCTTCCAGTCACTAGACTGTGATGAACATATCTAATACTGGTGTCTGTCCATCTCTCTCAGAGCTCCTTCCTTCCTTCCAGTCACTAGACTGTGATGAACATATCTAATACTGGTGTCTGTCTATCTCTCTCAGAGCTCCTTCCTTCCTTCCAGTCACTAGACTGTGATGAACATATCTAATACTGGTGTCTGTCCATCTCTCTCAGAGCTCCTTCCTTCCTTCCAGTCACTAGACAGTGATGAACATATCTAATACTGGTGTCTGTCTATCTCTCTCAGAGCTCCTTCCTTTCTTCCAGTCACTAGACTGTGATGAACATATCTAATACTGGTGTCTGTCTATCTCTCTTAGAGCTCCTTCCTTCCTTCCTCTCTGCCAGTCAGTAGACTGTGATGAACATATCTAATACTGGTGTCTGTCTATCTCTCTCAGAGCTCCTTCCTTCCTTCCTCTCTTCCAGTCACTAGACTGTGATGAACATATCTAATCCGGGGGTCTGTCCATCTCTATCAGAGCTCCAGGTTAATGGTACTTGAAGACTAAAACATCTAAGACGATGGGTGAGGCTTGATCTCCACCTGTCAGTTGGAAGTCAAGGATCTAACGAGGGTTGACGAGGCCAGAAAAAACAGTTAAGGTGGGGGTTGGGGGAGAGTAGTGAGCAGGTACACTTTTTGTAGACGTTTTGTTAATGGAGGGTGGTTTTTTTTTGTTATTTATTTAGTTATTTTTTGTTTTGTTTTGTTTACGGAAGCGCGGGGGGTGTGTGGGGGGGGGGGGGGGAAATATGCATTTTGTAATAACCCAAATCTATTTCAAGATCCTTTTCAACATTTATTACTATGAATGGCTAATAATTTTATCACGGCAGAGCACCATTAGGCACTATTGAACGGGAATACATGATGTCTAACAGTTATAACAGAAAATGTACAGTTTAGGCTGTTTTTTGCTGTACTGTACAAAAATCCTGTACCGTTACTGTGTAGTTTGTGGCTGAGCTCAAATGATCAAATTTGGATCTATATTCTGTCGCGGATCATTTTCTTGTGGACATGAGTGCTACGGCAGCCCGAGCGCGCAAGGATACCTGCGCCCTGACCGGCTGGAATGGAAAGAGAAGGAGTGTCATTTTGATAAGTTCGGAATCCAAACTTGTTTTTATTTCTTCCTTTAATCTGCCGAGTCGGTGTTATTCTAGACAAGGCTGATAACTCAGGTAACTTATTACGCCAGATGTTGGGGTTATTTTTAGCTTCCTCAGGTCTGATTGGCAATACAGACTAATCTTGGAGATAATTCTTGCATGTTTACGGGGTGTGTGTGTGGGGGGGGGGGGGAGTTGACTCTTTCCGAATGTACAATTTGGTTAATTCTGATAAAACGTGTTAGCTTTAGGATTTGGGGTTTTAGGATATGTTTGTTATGAAGATAAGCGATACGTTGGAAAAATTATCTTTTATCTTTTCTCAAAGTAATTGAATGAATTATTGTGTGTAATGCTAACTTGGCAGATCCAATCCGCTTGAAATATCACAGCGTGCGATAATTTTACATCTTGCCTGTTATTAATATTACCGAGTTATCGAAAAAAATCGCAAACACGGAGGCAGTATATAAAAAATCAGCCAATTCTAGCCCACGCATTCTATAACTATAAATATAAGTTAAACGCTCATTAAAAATTATGAATTCGCGGGAAAAAAAAAATATCGAAAGATGCCATGTTAGAATTATTGTGCACTGCCGTGTGAACATTCAGAGATGCGCATTAACAGAAAAATTAACTGTTTTGTAAAATCCAAATCTATTTACAGATTTTTCGCTGAACATACAAATTCCATACAAGCTCAAGACTGTAAAAGAAATGCTACAATTTTCTTTATCAAAGAAGTTGCAATAATAAGATAGTATCAATATACGGGAGAAAACTCTTCCAGTCCATTTAAAGAGCTAAAAAATCAGCTAATTTTCCAAATCTATATTAAAACTCTTTTAAATGCCTATAATTAGAAGGCTAAGAGTTTCCGCATAAAGTGCACTGCCTTGCTGGAATAAAGGAAATCGACTAATTCTGTTCTTTCCCAGTCTGTTTTTAGATCAGTTTAAACGCTTATTAGAAAGCTGTGAATTTTCGCATTAAGTGCGTAAAAGTGCACAGCCTTGCGGGAATTCTTAGCCGCGCAGTTATTTAAACCTACATGATAATGAAATATTTTTTAAAAAATCTCTAAATAAATTTGGGTTTAAAAAAATAAGGAAGCTAATTTTATTCCTAGCTGCGCAATGATTTTTATTTTAACCAACGTGATGTTCAATGATTTCAAAGAATATGTAAAAGGTCTGGATGGAATTTTCACACAATTAGCTTCAATATTAGGAAAAAAATATTAATTCAACCGTTGCCGTATTCAGTACGTAAATTCTTTGCAAAAAAAACAAAAAAAAAAAACAAACAAAAACAAAACAAAACAAAAAACAAAAAGAACAAAACTATAATTTAGAATTTTTTTATCCTTTTAAATAAAACAGAAAAGGTTACGTCACAATTTAACATTTTCATTAGACAGTAAAAAAACTTTCGACCGGGAAACATTACCATCTAGACATCTCGCTTTGATTTTTAAAGACGAAAATTCGAGCAAACAACACCGATAACTCATGAAGTAATTTAAATCGATGCTATGTTTGTAGAGCTCAGAAAGCTATCAAGGTTTATCGTCTGCCCCAAATCTGTCGTCTGTTCAGACCCTGAACCCCCAGGGCTGGTGGTCAAGTGATTAGAGCGTCTAGCTCGCTCTCATTAGGCAGAATATCTGACATTGTTGAGAGAGAGAGAGAGAGAGAGAGAGAGAGAGAGTGAGAGAGAGAGAGAGAGAGAGAGAGAGAGAGAGAGAGAGAGAGAGAGAGAGAGAGAGAGAGAGAGAGAGAGAGAGAGAGAGAGAGAGAGAGAGAGAGGTTCAGTTTCCAGAGCTTTACTATCTCCACAAACACTAGAATTTACGAGCCAATAAATGTCAAAACAATTTTTTTTTTTTCGCCGGCGGCATGATGGCCCACTATAGATAAATGGTGGACATATTAATAATTCTATTTTTTATAAATAACTCTGGCGATAAAGGTGCTAATTCCATCTTTTATAGAATTTTATATGACACATCTTATCTTCTATGAATATGTAAAATGTTTAAAAGTAAGAAATTCATGCGTCTAGATTTAATTCTTATGATGATGGTGTGACTTTTAGATAATACGAAAATAGCCTCCTGCCAAGGGGCGGTAATATGAGATTATTATCAACAGGAAAAGCCAGACACAACAATTCGTAAATCTTGGTAAAACCCAACTTTGGCTCAATACATCTACTTTCTAATTTATTGTTATTTTTATTTTTTTTTTTTTTGAATCCCGAGGTCAACTATTACGAAACGAAATGTTTCACCTTTTTTTTTTTTTTCTCCGACTTGCCTTGTACCACATAAAATAAAAATTTTAAATCAAATCTAGCTCAGTTGATATGAGTAGGTGGTTTTGAGTGCATCAATCCGCCACAATAAAAAAGATAAGAGAAGAAAAATAAGAAATAAAGAACTTCCTGTTGAGGCTGGATTGGAAAGGAAATGGTCAAGTCCTTGACCTACAAACGTCTGTTGTGACAGAAGTACCTCTGGTCAGTATCAGTGGTCAGAGCTGGACTCCTACCTCTTCAGGGCCGTCGTGTTTCAACGCCCATTCTATTTAATTGGTTCGTTACTTGCGCGCTTTTTTTTTTTTTTTTTTGGACTTACTATAATTGATATTGTGGTTTTCCCGATTTCTTTGTGTCCTTTTTTTTTAATTTATTTTTTCTTCCTGTATTAGAGTCCACATTCGGTGTGAAATGACAGTGGAAATTTCCCTTCACAACATCAGAGTTATAATTAACATCACTTGTATAAATACTAGAGAGTTAGCTACAACAAGAGAAATATTTTATTATCTTCTCAAGAATATCGGCAAAACGTAAATTAAAAAAATTTTTTACAAGTATAAACAATAACTTTTATTTGTTTTTCTTTAAAAGTATACTTAGACAGAGGGAAAAAAAATCTAGAATATCGAAAACTATTGTAATATGATACACTTGAATGGAATATCGATATTCATATCGAAATTTTGTAATAATGCTCCTTTCAAAAGAATATGAAGAATATTAAGATATTATACCTTGAAAAGAAT
>JAWDGP010006886.1:322500-340000 GCA_033675545.1 Elysia crispata
ATGAAGGTCATGACATGAACGACAATGGGGATGACATCGCCACAAAGCAGAAAGGAAGAGTCTTGAACCAATCAATTAACTGGGGCTTCCTTAGTTTCCCCTCAAGACAAAGGGGAGCTGACTCACAATGCCCGCCCACACAGCGTCACAATTTGCCAAAAACCGCAACCGTTACATCTTGACCTTTTGTACGTCTTGTATCTGCCTGATTGTGTGCCAGCCTTTCTGTCCGCGGTGTCCTCAGCCATTGTTTATCACCTGTACGTGCAAATCCGTAAACACCCACTCAACTATTTTTTTTTTTTTTTTCTGAGAGGCCATGGCTTGTAATCTAGCACTTGTGAGCGCAGGCCAAGCCTACATCTAGATCTAGATCTAGTCCGCAGGTTCTAACGGCATTTGGAAGACAAAAAAAAAAAAAAAAAATGTCTGCATTACGAAACCGCAGCAGACAAAACATTGAAAACAAAATGCGCAGGTCTTTTCATTTTCACTGCGTGTACAAACCGCACCACACCCCACCCCGACACAAACCATTGGGTTAGCTCCCCTTGTCTGTCTGTGACTTAGCAAAAGTTTGGAAGAGATCACTGGGGATTTCTCAAAGATAATCCATCAGTGTCTTGGAGTTCTAACTAAATATAAATTCTATCAATCTATTATATATTGATTTGGCAAATACGAAACTTTGCTCGCGCAAAGACCCAAGATCTATCGAACCAACCACTACCAAACTGCGCATGGCGTTTACAATAACAAACATGGCTTTTGCTCTATCATGACTTTGATTAAATTTTGTTATAATTTTATAAAACATTATAGTTTCGTCAACGTTTGGGTTAACTTGGATTGTAATTTTGAAACCAATCGCCATTATCGTCTGTCAAGAAGAAAGTGGAAGTCGGAAGTCGAATAAAAGCGAAATCATATACCAGATCTAAATCTAAAAAAAATATATATAATAAAATAAATAAAGCTGTTATGTTTATTATTTAACTTTTCATGATTTTTTTTTAAATTGTACAATAAATGCCTGTTCGCCAACACTTAGATCTAGACCAGATCTACCGATGTCGTTGGAAGAATCACTAGATCTGTATCATGTAAGTAGAAGGAGAAATATCCAGACCATTTAGAAGTCTTTTTACACCCCAGCCTCGGCAAATTGACACCAGAGTAGAACGGGGTTTTCAGTTTGTATTTATAATTCTAAATTTCGGAAGCTCTCAGGGTAGACAATCTCCCAAGCCTCTTTTTCTATTTTTGGTCACCGTCCTCTAAATCTATCATTATTATGCAGAGTCGCGCCCCTTTGCTAAGGCTACGGGCAGGCCTTAAAAATAATCTGTTCATCCATGTTTGCAAGTTTAGGCTTGTGCAGTCTCGGGAAAGATTTAAACGTAGATCTAGATCTAGACAGATGACTGTTGAGTGTAACTGCAGGGTAGGGTAGCTGGGTTTTGGGTGGCAAGAATAAGTTTTATTCCAATGTTGTTCCCTACTTGTAGGTGAGACAAGCCCCATTTTGCTTCCCCTGATAAGGAGTGAGGTTCCACTGTTCCTGATAAAATAACTGTAACCCTGAAGAATGTAATGGCTAGGAAGGGACATGAAATATTTGAGCTTATACGTAAGCTCACATAAAAAAAAAAAAAAAACTGAACAAAATACAAAAAAAAAAGCAATTGTGCCAGCGATTTTCTTGATGTACCTTGACATTGTTATCACTTATTCCTCAAATTTCTATGGATATGCATAAAGAAAAAGAAGGAGAAGGAGCAAAAGGAAGGGGAGGAGGAGGAGGAGGAGGAGAAGAAGAAGAAGAAGAAGAAGAAGAAGAAGAAGAAGAAGAAGAAGAAGAAGAAGAAGAAGAAGAAGAAGAAGAAGAAGAAGAAGAAGAGCAACAACAACTTCAACAACAAAAGCGGTCAGCACAAACAGCAAACAAAAAGTTAAAAAAAAATAATATTCATAGTTTAACTATAAAATTATAACTTATTTATAGTGCTAAGAAACTATAACACACCGCCATTCTGAACATTTCCAAGTGTACGGTAGCCTCCTGCCTAGGTACGCGCTATTTCAGAATGCAACCATTCTTAAAATAATTTTTTTTCCTGGTGTGCAAGGATTACGACATATATAATCCGGTTCAATTGCAAAGACTGCGATTTTAATAGGTTTTCCATTCCTCATCCTCCAAGTTGTGCGCCTTTCAGCACCGCACCGCACCGCACCGCTTCGCGCCCAAGTTGGACAACTCCATTAGCCTATGATAATTAAATGATAATAAAAGGGCGCGGCAGATCAACCCGACGGTGATGGAAGAGAGGCAGACGAGCAAAGGCCTTGAGTGATGGACGCCAAGCAAGTTACCCGCGGGGAGCCCCAAGTGACGGAGATCCTAGCCTGAGAAAACACAGTGAGTGTGGCCAGAGGGGGATGGTGGGAGGGGGGGAGATACATTCATCGGTAACGCGCGCAGAAGGCGCGGACGGTGTATATCACTGTTCGTGTATGCCGCACCACACATTTATAACCGTCACGTCCCAGCAGAGTACGGGAGCGGAGATTGTGCCGCATATCGCACCCTAGGCCTTCGGGCTTCTGACGCCTTGCTTGCCTTCCCCCTTCCCGTCTCGCCCCTTCGCTGGCTCTGACTTCCTACCTGGCGAGAAAGTGGAGAGAAGCGGAGCCCACCTCCACCCCGTCACAGCCGCACGCGGTGGGTCGCTGCGCGCGCTGTCGGACAAGTTAGCAACCTTGTTTGAAGAGAGAGAGAGGGGAGAGAGAGAGGGGGGAGTAGAGAGAGTACACTATGGTAAACTGCTAAGAATTTGGACGATGGGGAGAGAAGAATCGGGAAGATAGAGTCTCTCCGCGAGAGGCAGGGAAGCGAAGAAAGAGAGAGAAGAGAGAGGGAGAGGGAGAGGAGACAAGTTTTCCAATTGATCCCAAGCAAGTAGCAAGCAAGCCTGAAGGGAACCACCAAAGTGTGATCCCACGTTTTGAAACTCCGTAAAAGTTTTCAGAATTTATGCAATGTCGCAGGCCTAGACGTAGAATAAGTCTCGGTCTTGGTCTAGATTAGTCAAGATTTAAAGTTGAGGCCTGTGATGTGGTCCTTAGCCTAGCTACAATGCTAGACCTTTTATTTTAATCATAAATCTAACGTTTCATATCATTCCGCGACTTTTCTGAGTGTGAAGTGAGAAAACAGTTTTGTGATTTCTGGTATTTATTTTCTTGTGACAATGTCACAGCCTGAGCCAGGCTTACGGCTTTTGGGACCTGCGACTGGCAGATCTTGCGAATCACACGGATGTGCCCGATCAAATTCCTCCACTTCTATGGATGATCTATCTGGATATAGATTTAGATCTAGATCTAGATCTCAACCAAGCTCTAGGATGTCTTCTGTTCTGGCGATTTTATTTCTGCTGATTTTATCCATGGATTCTCTACCAGCGGTTTCTTCGGAAGTGGATATTGATGGATACGAAAATAAACAAGGTAAGGAAGAAATTAAAAAAAAAATTAAGGGAATTTTTTGGCATAGGGAATGAATGAGTGAGATTTAGATTTAGATCTAGACTTAGGAACAGGATCTAGATATTGAATCTTAATCTACACTAGAGGCTACATGGATCAGGCAAATTTAGGTTAAAAAAAAAAAAAGTCTAGATTCTAGATCAGATCTAGATCTAGATTAGATCAAGACGTAGATTTAATCAATCTTGTTTAATTAGATCCAGATGTTTATCATCTTCATGAAATGGGTAGGAGTATAGGCCTACATATGTATAAAAAGTAAATTCGTATTGGATTGGGCCAACTTTATAATTTATCAGACGCAGAGACAGATGGGAAAAGAGACCAAACTTTAAGACCATTTTGTAGATCAAGATCTTTAGAGTTAAGGACAGATCAGGGAGTTTCTCTTGTTCTCTTGTCTATTTCGTCCTTTCTTCTTTCTTTCCTTCTGTCGTCAGAACTTTTTTTTTTTTTTAATATTTGAATTATACCACAAAAAGCAGATCAAATTTATATTTAGATCGAGATCACATTCTATAAAGCCTTCAAAATAATTTTTGTTGATCTCTAACTTGGTATGATTTGCTTTTGTCTTTGTGCAACTTTATGTTGTCTCCTACCTTCTCCGTTACTTTTGCATGTATTGCTTTTACACTTGACATCAGTGCTCTCTCTCTCTCTCTCTCTGCCCCCTCTCTCTTTCTCTCCTCTCTCTCTCTCTCTCCACCCTGTCTATGTATCGTGTCACATCACGCAAATGAAAAAGAATAAACATGGTGCATGTATTATCGCTTATGACGGTTTTTATTGTTAATTTACCGAGAGAAAACAAAGCGTGTGTACAAAATCTCATCTAAATTCAGCATATTACGTAGTAGTCCATTTTATTTACTTATTATCTAGATTCTACGTCATTATTTATACACCAAGTACTTTCTTATCGTAAGTACAGGGCTCGACATTTACTTGTCAGCTTTACTGTTGTTTTTTTTTTTTTCTCCCAAGGTAATTATTCACAATCTCTGGATATAAGTTACTACTGATGTAGAAAAACGCTTGAAGATCTGGGCCTATTGTTATCACAACTTCTCTAGATTCTAGTCATCTGGGAGATAATTATAATTATTGTACATTCCTTCCCCGTGAGAAATCAGGCTTTCTCCAGGTATAGAAACAGGCCAAAAAGATCTACATCAGGCCCTTATATGTCTGATACCGGTAATGAGCGACAAGCCTTGTTGAACATGACCTTGACATGACGTCACCAAACCTAGGCTCGCAATAAAAATAACGAGCTAATTATATAAAATCCAAATCTATTTAAAGATAATTTCATACACGCTTTATCCTGTACGTTTAAAGAAACGCGTAGCTACGAACTGCAGCCATGTTGACCATGTAACGGAGTCAGCGTGGTATAACCGTGACCAGACAGACAGACAGACAGACAGATAGGATGTCCGTGACGCGATAACAGGCTTAGAAACCTGGTCTTGCTAGTATATCATGGCGGCCTGTATGCGGGCTGGGCCCCAATATTCAGGTCAATTATAGCTAGATCTATACCGTGTATCGGCAGAAGTCATCAACCTTTCCCCTAACAGGGCCCCGCGCTATCCATTATTGATAACCGCACGCATTAACACAACTTCTAGTGCCAATATACAATGTATAGGAATTTCCCGAAAGTCCACAGTTTTCTCGCCCCCCTCTCAAGGAGCTGAAGGTGTGCAACATGCGTTTTTTTTTTTTTTTTGCTCTTTCTGTACTTTTGGATTTAGTACCGTGAAGCAGAGGTTATTTTATTCTTGCCGTACTAGTCTTTCATAATTATAACATTTCTTCCCCGATCGATTTCCTAAATGGACCGTTAATTACTGAAGTTGTCACAAACTACGGTTCCTGTAGGCTCAGGGCTAGAGTAGTGCTGGAACCTGGACAGACACAGACCATGTATCAGACGGATTCTAGCCCAAACCCTCCACCGTGGGATGAGTCTGGGCTGGCCACTTGCCATCTCTAACCCTCCCGATTGGGTGGGAGGGGAGATTAAACTTGATGACCTGATGTCCTTCTGGCGAGGGCAGGGGACATCAATAGTTCTTTCAAATAAACTTTGAATTTATGTGGGTGCCTGTGTGTACTTTTTTTTTATTATCTTTATGAAGAGTTGTAGAGGAACATTTGGAGAGAATATTTTGTGCCATATGTGAAACGTTATTTCGATGGAATTAGACAAGATAATTTGTGTTTTTGTTGTTGTTGTTGTTGTGGTTGCTGCTGCTGCTGCTGTTGTTGTTGTCGTGCATGACTGAGCTAGTGTAGGGGAATGCCCCGACAGCTAATCCACTTAAACACTTGTTGTGGTATCAAGCAAGCCCAGGTCACAGGGCTCTGTGGAGGGACTCATTGATTATTAATGGTCGGGGCGAGACATCGAGATACGAGCTCTGGATGCACGTGTGTGGGTGAGCGGGTTCGAGTTACGCCACCGAGGCTATTGAGTTAGCTGGTGCGAGAAAAATGGCGGGTGGCAAGAGAGAGAGAGAGAGAGAGAGAGAGAGAGAGAGAGAGAGAGAGAGAGAAAAGGAGAGAGAAAGAGAGACAGAAAGAGGGAGAAAGATATATATATATATATATATATATATATATATATATATATATATATATAGAGAGAGAGAGAGAGAGAGAGAGAGAGAAAGAGAGGTATATCGATATATTCAACTTCTCTTAGAAGACAAATCTCCTTGAAGCCTCCTATATACCTGATGATAGTCTCCCACTACGTGTGGGAACTGAATCTGTCTGTTGTGTTACAGACCACCGCTACCGTTTATATATATACCTGATGATAGTCTCCCACTACGTGTGGGAACTGAATCTGTCTGTTGTGTTACAGACCACCGCTACCGTTTATATATATACCTGATGATAGTCTCCTACTCCGTGTGGGAACTGAATCTGCCTCTTGTGTTACAGACCACCGCTACCGTTTATATATATACCTGATGATAGTCTCCTACTCCGTGTGGGAACTGAATCTGTCTGTTGTGTTACAGACCACCGCTACCGTTTATATATATATATACCTGATGATAGTGTCCTACTCCGTGTGGGAACTGAATCTGCCTCTTGTGTTACAGACCACCGCTACCGTTTATATATATATATACCTGATGATAATGATATCGTTCTCCCACCTGGGAACTGAATCTGTCTGTTGTGTTACAGACCACCGCTACCGTTTATATATATACCTGATGATAGTCTCCTACTCCGTGTGGGAACTGAATCTGTCTGTTGTGTTACAGACCACCGCTACCGTTTATATATATACCTGATGATAGTCTCCTACTCCGTGTGGGAACTGAATCTGTCTCTTGTGTTACAGACCACCGCTACCGTTTATATATATACCTGATGATAGTCTCCTACTCCGTGTGGGAACTGAATCTGTCTGTTGTGTTACAGACCACCGCTACCGTTTATATATATACCTGATGATAGTCTCCTACTCCGTGTGGGAACTGAATCTGTCTGCTGTGTTATAGACCACCGCTACGGGTTTGCTCCTTCTCAGGAGACATGCCCTGACCACAAAGTACCTTTCTCCTCACACCTGTTGGTTGAAAGACCATTGGGTATAGAGTTTCAAATTCTGCATGGATTAAAATACACTTTATTAAAGTAGAGAGAGAGAGAGAGAGGGAGAGAGAGGGAGAGAGAGAGAGAGAGAGAGAGAGAGAGAGAGAGAGAGAGAGAGAGAGAGAGAGAGAGAGAGAGAGAGAGAGAGAGAGAGAGCGTAGACCCGGTTTTCAGCCAGGTCGTATCACAGGATAATAAACGAATTATGATGTAATCTGTGGTTCGTATGACCCTCTGTGTATGTCCAGCTTGGACTATAAACTGTGAACAGTAAATACCTCAACTGGACTAGCGAATCGTAGCGCTCGTAGAAGTCTGGACACCCCGCTGTGGTCTGGACAATGGTCAATAGCCTGTTTATTCCACGCACATCGAATCGACATCGATATGTTATGACGTGGTCAATAGCCTATTTATTTCACACACAGACCAACATCGATATGTTATCGATATGTCACGCCTCAGTCATTCGATAAACCATTGCCTTATTAAGCATTGTTTACGCCATCTTCAAGCTATTATTTGGTTTCCATAGTAACCTCTTCCAATCTTTTAGTTTCTTTTCTCTTAAAATTGTTAGCCCTCGTAATTTGAAATACTTGAGTCGGTATACTTGATAGCTTTTAATCCATGGATTTGAAGGTTACCTCTCACAGCCTTCAATACCTTCGTTGTATACTTGACAATTTCCCATTCATTGATCTAGATGTTGCCTATATTGGTGTGCTTGACGATTTCCCATTCATTGATCTAGATGTTGCCTATATTGGTGTGCTTGACAATTTCCCATTCATTGATCTAGATGTTGCCTATATTGGTGTGCTTGACAATTTCCCATTCATTGATCTAGATGTTGCCTATATTGGTGTGCTTGACAATTTCCCATTCATTGATCTAGATGTTGCCTATATTGGTGTGCTTGACGATTTCCCATTCATTAATCTACATGTTAGTTTTATTGGTATTCTTCACAATCGTCTATCCACTGATCTAGATGTTACCTATGTTGGTATACCTGACGATTTTCCATCCACTGAGCTAGAAGTTACCTATATTAGTATACTTGACGAGTTTTCATCCTTTGATCTAGATGATGCCTATATTGGTATACTCGACAGTCGTCTATTACTGATCCAGATGTTACCTTTATTGGTATACTGACAATCTTTCATTCATCGAAGAAGATGTTAGCTATTTGGTACACTTGACGTTTTTCCATCGACTGATCTAGATGGTACCTATAGTGGTATACTTGACAATTGTCCATCCACTAATCTAGATGATATCTATTATAAATATACTTGACAATCGTTTATATATATATATATATATATTTTTTTTTTATATTGATATAGATGTTACCTGTATCGGTAAACATCACAATCTTTCATGCATTCATCTCGCTGTCACACACACTTATGACATACTTGAAAATCTTTCATATTGGTGCAAATGTAGCTGCAGTCCCCCTGTCCAGATCTCCATGCTGTGTGGTGAGAGGATTCCGTTACTAAGACTTCATTCTAAATTGCAAAATTGCGTTGTTACAAATTTATGGAATAAATTTCTGAGCTGAATGATTTCTGTAGACTTAAAACCATTCTCTTCTGCATCTAATGAATAGAAATTGCTTGACAGTGCATGAAGCAACAGCTTGTCGTCATGAACAGTGAAATGTTTTGTTCTGTTTTCGGTTTAAATTGAATATTGTAAGAATTCATATTTATCAAATTGAAACCAGCAAGCTTCCAATCCTATGAGGGCCTGCCATATTGTTTTTGGAATGTAGGAACAAATTAATGTGTATGACATAAAGTCTGCTAAATTGAAAATATAAAGAAGTAAATAAAGTCTAGCCCGCTGTATATTTTTATTACAACAAGCGGACGACTACGTGGCTGGATTAGGTTCCACGCGCAGTGTTTTATCGTCACGTCCCTAATCAGCTAACAATAAAATTCCTGCGCGCACCGCCTCGCACCATGGTCGCCGTGTGGGAAAATCCGACAGTTCAATGTATGATTTACTGTTCAGTGCGCATGACCGCACTTGTTGTCACAGTGAGTTTTCGCATTCCGGGAATTCTCATGTCCTGCCTCTCTCTAACCTGCCCCTCGTAGACTCGCTTAGGAGACGTTTGCGATGTTACTGTCATGATATCGACTTAGGAGACGACACAAACTGCATTGTTTTATATAAATGGTCGCCTGTTGCCTGTTTGGTCGTGCGTGACACATTAGGCAAATCTCTGGAGTGGATCAAGGTTGGCAGGAAGAGAGGGAAGAGGGGGAAGAGGGGAAGGACCAGTGGAGTCCGCTGCCCTACCTCATGCCTGTCACCTGTGCTGTCTTGCTCTTTCCAGGCCGAGATAAAACTATCAAGGTCAACCCAGGAAATCGACAAATTACCGGAAACTTCCGATCATTGTTTTCCGATTGTTGTTTTTGCTGAAACTTCCGATCATTGTTTTGCTGAACGACGATGAAGATCGGTTACCAGCCACCATTTGAAAAACAAAACAAAATTGCAACTTTCCTTTTTTTTCTGCTTTTCTGTATTATAATTTTATGTAAACGTTTAGCTTCTTTCCTAAAATCCAAATGAGGTCGAAATATAATGGATATTTTACATTTTCCCATCTGAATAAGTTAGATTTAGAGACTACATTTCGAACTGTTGTCATTTCATATGTTGCAAATATCTATGGGATAAGGTGCGTGCGAGATCTTTTACGATTATTGAATCGTAGCTAAGAAGGCTCGAGGTATTGTTGGCCACTGTCGGTGAGAATCGAAGTATTGAGGTAGAAGGAAGGTATTGTGGGCCACTGTCGGTGAGAATCGAAGTATTGAGGTAGAAGGGAGGTATTGTGGGCCACTGTCGGTGAGAATCGAAGTATTGAGGTAGAAGGGAGGTATTGTGAGCCACTGTCGGTGAGAATCGAAGTATTGAGGTAGAATGGAGGTATTGAGGGCCACTGTCGGTGAGAATCGAAGTATTGAGGTAGAATGGAGGTATTGAGGGATAGCTATGAATTGTTTTTTTCTCCATCAAAATAACACTTTTAATGCCGTGGATGTGTTTGAGGTCAACATCCTTAAACCAATCTCTCTGTCTCTCTGTCTCTGTCTGTCTGTCTCTCTCTTCTCTCTCTCTCTCTCTAGGTCTGTCTGTCTCTGTCTCTGTCTCTGTCTCTCTCTCTCTCTCTCTCTCTCTCGGACTGTCTGTCTCTGTCTCTGCCTCTCTAACTCTCTCTCTCTCTCTTTCTCTCCTCTGCCTTTTAAGCACATTGAAATATTGCCAAAAATCTCGGTATTTAAAATTAATATGCATCATACAAA
Organism: Elysia crispata; assembly: GCA_033675545.1. Taxonomy (NCBI): domain Eukaryota; kingdom Metazoa; phylum Mollusca; class Gastropoda; family Plakobranchidae; genus Elysia; species Elysia crispata. The sequence continues at coordinate 333,021 of JAWDGP010006886.1, forward strand.
CTGCGTATGTTAATGTATATATACTTATGTACTCCATATTAACATACAAATTCGCAGTGAGGGATGTCCGACTGACAGGCCACGCTGTGCTACTACAGCGATGACAACTGATAATTATTTATGCATTCATATTAAACCATTCAATTTGTCAAGAATCGTTTCCCTCCCCCCCCCCTCTTTCTCTCTCTCTCTCTCTCTCTCTCTCTCTCTCTCTCTCTCTCTCTCTCTCTCTCTCCTACTTTTAATATGAAGTGGTGAAAGCAGTAGTTTGTTTTTTTTCCGTTGTTTCGTCTAGACCTCGAACTATATTAACACACCGTGGACGGAATTAAGACCAAAACAGACACAAGTATTCGTGTCATACCCGCATGTGATAACTCCATCATCCTCCACAGCCAGCTTGGGTCCAGGATCTCCATAACATATCCAGGTGGATGGAGCTTGAGAGGCTGAGCTACCTGTGGGTCTAATTATCTGTCTCCATATGAGCACCTGAGCGAGGGACTTGAGCCATGTTTAACAATGTGTGAATCCTCTCCTAGTTAATTAATAAATTGGTTAAAAAAAAAACCACACACCCACAAAAAAAAAAACGTAAATACTCGAGCCAATTTTCGCATTTTTTTTAGCCCACGCCATTTCTTGATTTTTATCCACACATATTTAGCTAATGAGTTGTCAGAGTTTCAGATATTTCAGGTAAAGGGGGGGGGGAGGGGGGGGTGGGTGGGTGGTGGTGGTTTCAGTTTCACAACATCGAGACGAACATGCTATTGTGTGGAAAACAACACCAAGGCCAGGTCTGCAATCCTTGCTGAGCTCTCGATCCTTTTTTCTAAATCAACTAATGTGCTAATCCGATCCAATCACCTCACAGAATGGCCTCCCCCTGTCGCACATTATCATCACCGGAAACACAACTCACAACGTCCACTAATCTTGTTTTACCCGACATCTTTGTGGCCGATGTTCGGTGTGTCCAGTTTCCTGACTTGCCATTGTCCAGGAATTAATGTCGCCAGAGTCCATATCGTGTGTCCCTCACTGAGCTGGTTCCAGACTTTCTAACGGTCGTTATATCCTGCTGCTCAGGGCATTTCGCGCGCCGAGAGGAAGGGGTTTAAGGCATTCCGGGGTCGTTGACCTCTGTCTGCTCGTTAGGTTCTTGTATCGAGTTTCTTTCGATTCCAATGTGGCTTGAACGATCTTGTCTCTTGAAGGTGATTGAAACAATATCCTTGGACGATCTTGTCTCTAAAAGGTGATTGAAACAATATCCTTTGACGATCTTGTCTCTAGAAGGTAATTGAAACAATATCCTTGGACGATCTTGTCTCTAGAAGGTAATTGAAACAATATCCTTGGACGATCTTGTCTCTAGAAGGTAATTGAAACAATATCCTTGGACGATCTTGTCTCTAGAAGGTAATTGAAACAATATCCGTGGACGATCTTGTCTCTAGAAGGTAATTGAAACAATATCTCGTCTATCCATCTTTGTATCCGCAATGGTTTTTATGACTGGAGACCATCCATGCGGTGAAGCATCCATGGATCCACTCTGATCCACCTGTACAACCCACCGCACTGTCTCCCCTATACACCCACTCTGATCCACCTGTACAATCCACCGAGCTGTCTATCCAGACATCCAATAATCCACTCGTCCACCTGTACAATCCACCGCACTGTCTCCCCTAGACATCCACTGATGCACCTGCACAATCCACCGAGCTGTTTATCCAGACATCCATCAATCCACTCGTCCACCTGTAGAATCCACCGCACTGTCTCCCCTGTAGACATCCACTCGTCCACCTGTACAATCCACCGAGCTGTCTATCCAGACATCCAACAATCCACTCGTCCACCTGTAGAATCCACCGTACCCAGACACTCGTGTCATCATGACTGCGATAGACAGACCTGATCTGACCCAAGCCATATTTCTGACCTTTGAACCTCGCCAGTGTTTCCCTCACCACCTGTGATGGCAGCCTCCTGTGACCCTCGGGTGTCGAACTCACCTGCCCCGTATCCTATCTCTTACCTCTCTCTTAATATTGAATAATGCCCCCCCCCCCCCCTCTCTCTCTCTCTCCCTCGCGTCCTCAGGTCTATCGGGAAAACCTAAATGGCCAGGTACAATACCTGGATTTTCGTGTATACAAACAGAGCAGCAGGCACTGGCAGGGGGTACCCTGGTCGGCTTCACTGTAAACAAAAAAAATCATAAGGTTAGGGAGGGACCGGGGGAGGGGTTGAGACTGAGAGAGGGAGCGAGATATGGACTGAGAGCCTTAGATAAGGGGGAGATTACTGGACTGTAAACAAATGGCGGGTCCTCCACGCTCTGTTGAACCTCCTCGCTTCAGTGACCCTCGCAGCCCTGTTTCACCAGTTGGACTAACCTGGCCTGGCGGTTGCGGTGACTTCACCAGCAGCCGATACCAGTGACCACCACCAGTCCGTGACCACTGTGTTCCCGTACCAGGCTCTTGGTTTAATGCACGGGACTTAAAAAAACAAACAAAAAAAACCCCAACAAACCAACACATCATCTGACAACAGTTTTGGTTCTCTTCAGAGCGTTACGATCTTTAGAGTTTACTCGCCAGGCAATATCGATGTAATTAGATGATCATAGACCTCAGATACAGTTATTACTTTTTTTTACTGATAACATCAATACATAAAAGGGCGATAGCCATATCTAGACCCGGCAATATCGATTTCACGGATCTAACGTTATCGATGTATATATACTTGACAACATCAAGTCTCCACACTCTGACAACATCGATACTTTATCATTCTTATAAAATACACTCAACATACTTGACCATGTCGATTTCACAGACCCTACATCATCGACACCCAGACGTGACAATATCGACACGTAGACCTTATAAAGTTAATACTACATTTCTACACCATCGATACCCAGACGTGACAATATCGACACGTAGACCTTATAAAGTTAATACTACATTTCTACACCATCGATACCCAGACGTGACAATATCGACACGTAGACCTTATAAAGTTAATTCTACATTTCTACACTATCGATGCCTAGACCTGACAATATCGACACGTAGACCTTATAAAGTTAATTCTACATTTCTACACTATCGATGCCTAGACCTGACAATATCGATACGTTAACCTTATAAACTAAGTGTACGAATCCCCTACTCCTTCGATACCCAAACCTGATAAAATATATTGTAATCGAGCAGATCTATCCGCCTCTTACGTCTAACCAGATCGATACCTAGATCTGATAACATTGTCTCTAAAATAGCTAACAACATCGATGTTTAAAGTAAACAGACAGATAGACAGACAGGCAGACAGAGACAGAAAATATAAAAACCTTTTTATGCATATTTTTACTGGACAATCCTATCGGCCAGAGCGAGAAGTAGAGACGAGATTTTTCCAGGAAAGAAGTAGCACTCGACAGAGACACCAAGACCAACCTCTCGTCCGCAGATAGTCCAAATTGGCTTCGTTACACAAAGACGACTCATTGACGTCATCGTCCAGATATAATCCTGACCGCTTGTGACGTCCTTCCTTTTTCACACTGATCCAGTTTTCTATTCGCAAAGTCTGTTGGTGACCAATGTCCTTCTGACTGCTTTCCTAGCAATGGGATTGTATTCCTTATACCTTCTCTCTCTCTCTCTCTCTCTCTCTCTCTCTCTCAGCGCTATTCATGCCCCTTTCCATAACACTCGCCTTTTAAGAACTGTTGAACTTCATTAAGCTCACCCTCTCCCTGTTTTATACTGTGGTTTCCCCCCCCCCCTCCCCTTTCCTCCCCCCCCTCTTTATCTCTCAGTGCTATTCATGGCCCTTGGCATAACTCTCGCCTTTTAAGATCTTCATAAACTCAGCCCCTCCCTGTTCTGTTCTGTGTTATCCCTCCTTTTCCTCTCTCTCTCTCTCTCTCTCTCTCTCTCTCTCTCTCTCTCTCTCTCTCTCTCTCAGCGCTATTCATGGCCCTTGGCATAACTCTCGCCTTTTAAGATCTTCATAAACTCACCCCCTCCCTGTTCTGTTCTGTGTTATCCCTCCTTTTCCTCTCTCTCTCTCTCTCTCTCTCTCTCTCTCTCTCAGCGCTATTCATGGCCCTTGGCATAACTCTCGCCTTTTAAGATCTTCATAAACTCACCCCCTCCCTGTTCTGTTCTGTGTTATCCCTCCTTTTCCTCCCTCCCTCTCTCTCTCTCTCTCTCTCTCTCTCTCTCTCTCTCTCTCTCAGCGCTATTCATGGCCCTTGGCATAACTCTCGCCTTTTAAGATCTTCATAAACTCACCCTCTCCCTGTTCTGTTCTGTTATCCCTCCTTTTCCTCCCTCCCTCTCTCTCTCTCTCTCTCTCTCTCTCTCTCTCTCTCTCTCTCTCCAAGTTTTTCGGTTTTTGTTTTGGGCCATTTCATTTACTCACGTGTCGCTTTTATTCCCATCTTGGATCTCAATCTATTTCCGGTTCCGCCATTTCGCCACCCAGACCCGTTTCTGTCTAGGCGTCGTCTGCTCATTTGGGACACGGACGACATCCGGCCAAGGGCAGTCACTGAGGATAACTCCCCGAGCAATCGTCTGCTAACGTAGTTTTGTCCAGCAAACGATGTAATGGACAAGTGCGTGGGATTGAGCTCTCGTCTGCCGCGCCTCTCCATCAGGAGATGCTCACAGTTACAACACGTTTTGAGATGAAACAGTTTCCTCTACCATTTGTGACCATCGTTACCATGGTTACAACAATAAGCATCGGCCAGAATATGGGTGGTCAATGTAGTTGTGAGCTCAACATATAGCGTCACCAATATTTACCAAGTTCCGCTATTAGGTCATATTTGATATTTTTTTTCGGACATCATGCAGTTATATGAAGTATCACACCACCACATAATTCATCGACTGTTACCAATACCATATATTGAAGAAAAACAGAGCGGTACCATCTGAGATAGATAGATAGATAGATAGATAGATAGATAGAGAGAGAGAGAGAGAGAGAGAGAGAGAGAGAGAGAGAGAGAGAGAGAGAGAGAGAGAGAGAGAGAGAGAGAGAGAGAGAGAGAGATGAAGTAAGGGCAAGAAACAAATAGATAAACGCGAGAGAGAGAGGGAGAGAGAGAGAGAGAGAGAGAGAGAGAGAGAGAGAGAGAGAGAGAGAGAGAGAGAGAGAGAGAGAGAGAGAGAGCGGTGGGGAACTGTGGGTAGGGTAGAGGAGGGGAGTGATGAGGGAGCAGCGGTCGGGAACTGTGGGTAGGGTAGAGGAGGGGAGTGATGAGGGAGCAGCGATGGGGAACTGTGGGTAGGGTAGAGGAGGGAAGTGATGAGGGAGGACGGTGGGGAACTGTGAGTAGGGTAGAGGAGGGGAGTGATGAGGGAGCAGCGGTGGGGAAGTGTGGGTAGGGTAGAGGAGGGGAGTGATGAGGGAGGACGGTGGGGAACTGTGGGTAGGGTAGAGGAGGGGAGTGATGAGGGAGCAGCGATGGGGAACTGTGGGTAGGGTAGAGGAGGGAAGTGATGAGGGAGGACGGTGGGGAACTGTGGGTAGGGTAGAGGAGGGAAGTGATGAGGGAGCAGCGATGGGGAACTGTGGGTAGGGTAGAGGAGGGAAGTGATGAGGGAGCAGCGGTGGGGAACTGTGGGTAGGGTAGAGGAGGGGAGTGATGAGGGAGGAGCGGTGGGGAACTGTGGGTAGGGTAGAGGAGGGAAGTGATGAGGGAGCAGCGGTGGGGAACTATGGGTAGGGTAGAGGAGGGAAGTGATGAGGGAGCAGCGGTGGGGAACTGTGGGTAGGGTAGAGGAGGGGAGTGATGAGGGAGGACGGTGGGGAACTGTGGGTAGGGTAGAGGAGGGAAGTGATGAGGGAGCAGCGGTGGGGAACTGTGGGTAGGGTAGAGGAGGGGAGTGATGAGGGAGCAGCGATGGGGAACTGTGGGTAGGGTAGAGGAGGGGAGTGATGAGGGAGGAGCGGTGGGGAACTGTGGATAGGGTAGAGGAGGGGAGTGATGAGGGAGCAGCGATGGGGAACTGTGGGTAGGGTAGAGGAGGGGAGTGATGAGGGAGCAGCGGTGGGGAACTGTGGGTAGGGTAGAGGAGGGGAGTGATGAGGGAGGAGCGGTGGGGAACTGTGGGTAGGGTAGAGGAGGGGAGTGATGAGGGAGCAGCGATGGGGAACTGTGGGTAGGGTAGAGGAGGGGAGTGATGAGGGAGCAGCGGTGGGGAACTGTGGGTAGGGTAGAGGAGGGAAGTGATGAGGGAGGAGCGATGGGGAAGTGTGGGTAGGGTAGAGGAGGGAAGTGATGAGGGAGCAGCGGTGGGGAACTGTGGGTAGGGTAGGAGGGGAGTGATGAGGGAGGGAGTGGGTAGGGTAGAGGAGGGGAGTGATGAGGGAGCAGCGATGGGGAACTGTGGGTAGGGTAGAGGAGGGAAGTGATGAGGGAGCAGCGATGGGGAACTGTGGGTAGGGTAGAGGAGGGGAGTGATGAGGGAGCAGCGATGGGGAACTGTGGGTAGGGTAGAGGAGGGGAGTGATGAGGGAGCAGCGATGGGGAACTGTGGGTAGGGTAGAGGAGGGAAGTGATGAGGGAGGAGCGGTGGGGAACTGTGGGTAGGGTAGAGGAGGGGAGTGATGAGGGAGCAGCGATGGGGAACTGTGGGTAGGGTAGAGGAGGGGAGTGATGAGGGAGCAGCGGTGGGGAACTGTGGGTAGGGTAGAGGAGGGGAGTGATGAGGGAGCAGCGATGGGGAACTGTGGGTAGGGTAGAGGAGGGGAGTGATGAGGGAGCAGCGATGGGGAACTGTGGGTAGGGTAGAGGAGGGAAGTGATGAGGGAGCAGCGGTGGGGAACAGTGCTGTGGGTAGGGTAGAGGAGGGGAGTGATGAGGGAGGAGCGGTGGGGAACTGTGGGTAGGGTAGAGGAGGGGAGTGATGAGGGAGCAGCGATGGGGA
>JAWDGP010006886.1:345000-352500 GCA_033675545.1 Elysia crispata
TTCTCTCTCTCTCTCTCTCTCTCTCTCTGTCTCCTCTCGTTCTCTTTCTCTCTCTCACTCTCTCTCTTCTTCTTCTTCTCCTCCCCCTCCTCCTCCAGCTGTACATTTATTTGAACCTTAATGATAATGAACACTTTTAAGAATCGCCGATTTTTCATGTGCGAATAAATTCAAATTGCAACGGAGCGTGAAAAATGCAATAACGAAAGTGAAAGTAGAAAATGACGCGATTTTCTTTGTGGCGACAAAAAGCGGGCCAGTCTAGCATTGAATGTTTTCTGTGGTCAAGTCTTCTTGTTTCTCGATTACGTATCAAATTATGCTAAATAGAGATTTCGCCATCCTAAAGTAGACAAATTCCCTTTCCCATTGCATCAACTGAACGAAAACCAAGAAATATTAATCTTGGCAAAGTTACTTTATTTCTCAACCACTTGAGTTACACACATTCGCTGTTCTTGTCCACATATTAACCAGAGAAACGAAGGGTACGTGGTAGAATGTAGATCTTCGAACACGTACGTCTTGTGCCTAGCTAATGTCATGTGATGTCAGTAGTATAGTAGAATGGTCTTTGGTCTAACTCCTATAGACCAACGTCTAGTCTACTCTAGACCAGTTAAGTATGCTATATTAAGTCAAGTGTGCTGAAGTTTTTTCAAGCTGCTCCGGGTAAATACAGAAAGTTTTAAAGTATGCAAAATATTTGAACTGCGACCTATTTTCCCAGCCTAGCCTCTTCTCAAACAAGACATGTGCTAACCTGCCTTAAGACAGTTGTACTGCAGTTTGAAATATTCACTAGCAATTTCTATTTGTTTCTCTCACGCACTTTAAAAAAAAAACCCAAACAAAACGTCTTCCTTATCTCTTTCTCCATTTCAACACGATAAATTACATATTTTATTTTTAGAAAGCAAAAGTGGAGGAAATTATATCCTGCAAATCTCAAGTTAATGTGTGTCAGACAATTTTAGCAAGGTCATAACTGAAGCCGCACTCGGCGTCCTTGACAAGTGATGTCATATACACGGTGTTCTTACAACAAGCCTAACACCCGACTGTCCCGGTCTGTCTATGCCGATCTGAAGAAGCTGAAACTCCTTGACAAGTGATGTCATATACACGGTGTTCTTACAACAAGCCTAACACCCGACTGTCCCGGTCTGTCTATGCCGATCTGAAGAAGCTGAAACTCCTGTCGCACTTGTGTGGCGTACACCGACCTGGTCGGAGGGAGAGTCGAGTCTTCCTGGTCTTGTCTTATACGCCAGTGTGTCTGGGGAGGAGACGACATCACTGGCTGATGTAGCCGTTACGAGTATAGCGAGGTTATCTTCGGGATTTGGGGTCCGGGCTGATGTAGCCGTTACGAGTATATCGAGGTTATCTTCGGGATTTGGGGTCCGAGCACTCGGGGAAATATCTCAGCAGAGAGAGAGAGAGGGAGAGTCGAGTCTTCCTGGTCTTGTCTTATACAGCAGTGTGTCTGGGGAGGAGACGACATCACTGGCTGATGTAGCCGTTACGAGTATAGCGAGGTTATCTTCGGGATTTGGGGTCCGGGCTGATGTAGCCGTTACGAGTATAGCGAGGTTATCTTCGGGATTTGGGGTCCGAGCACTCGAGGAAATATCTCAGCAGATAGAGAGAGAGAGAGAGAGAGAGAGAGAGAGAGAGAGAGAGAGAGAGAGAGAGAGAGAGAGAGAGAGAGAGAGAGAGAGAGAGAGAGAGTCGAGTCTTCCTGGTCTTGTCTTATACGCCAGTGTGTCTGGGGAGGAGACGACATCACTGGCTGATGTAGCCGTTACGAGTATAGCGAGGTTATCTTCGGGATTTGGGGTCCGGGCTGATGTAGCCGTTACGAGTATAGCGAGGTTATCTTCGGGATTTGGGGTCCGGGCTGATGTAGCCGTTACGAGTATAGCGAGGTTATCTTCGGGATTTGGGGTCCGAGCACTCGAGGAAATATCTCAGCAGATAGATAGATAGAGAGAGAGAGAGAGAGAGAGAGAGAGAGAGAGAGAGAGAGAGAGAGAGAGAGAGAGAGAGAGAGAGAGAGAGAGAGAGAGAGAGAGGTTGAGGGAAAACTACAGGGATAAAAAGATAAACGGGTGTCCATTTTTCTTTCTTTTTGTTTAATTGATTGTCTATCTGTCTGTCTGTCTGCCTGTGTGTGTTTGTCTCTCTTTCCTAATTAACTTTTCTCTGCCTATTTCTTCCCTCAGTCTTTTCGTTTGACCAGTAGGCAGTATAACCTTATGTCCAGATTCTCTCTCTCTCTCCCCCCCCCCCCCCTCCTTTCTCCACCCACCTGTCTCTCCACTAAAGTCTTTAATCGTGTTTTTGTTCCTGGACAGCTTCCCTCTATCCATCTCTGGAGACAGACTAGCTCGGCTAAGTGAATTCTGGCCGAGGAAACGCACCCGGCTAAACCCCGCATTTTGTTTGGTCTGGGCTCTAATGGTCCGTCGCCCTGACGCCGGATCCGATTCCCCTAACCCACAAAAAAATTGTTTGTGGTATCGATATACATATATTTATTGGCCCCTTCGATTCTTTTTTTTATATCTATAGTGCTTGAACTGCGATACCTCTGGATTCGAATTTTCGATTATCCGGGTATACCCGACAGGAAAGACTTGTCTGTTTCGTCAGTGAGTGGTTAGCACCTGGCCTTAACTCACTTTGCCTGAAGCGGCCTGGACAAATGGTGGCGATTGACCGCCTACGGTCTACAGACCGCTGGTCAAGCGGCCAGCCCGTCCCTCAGGACAACGGCTAGCGGGCTAGACTGGGGAATTTCCAGACAGACAGAGCTAGATGCTTGTGAGACAAGAGGGTACGGTTGCGATGAAAAAGATAAAAGAGTTATAAATTTAGAGTTCCTCTTAAAGGAAATTGACGGATGGGGGGAAAGAGTGCTTTTATATTTTTATGTTTGTATATGTGGGGTGAAGGTTTTTTTTTTAATTTCTTTTTTTTTTAATATTTGGAAAAATGGTGTGTGGGTCGGGGGGAGGGGCGAAGTTAATCTTCCTATTTTACTACTTAATTTATATCTGTTGCTCTTTCTCTCTCTCTCTCTCTCTCTCTCTCTCTCTCTCTCTCTCTCTCTCTCTCTCTCTCTCTCTCTCTCTCTCTCTCTCTCTCTCTCTCTCTCTCTCTTCCCCTCTCTTAATGAATTGTTCCTTGATCTACGTACTTTAATACTATAATGTCTATCTCTTTCTGACCCTCTTTCTCTCTGTATCTCTCTGCCTCTCTCTCTCTCTCTCTCTCTCTCTCTCTCTCTCTTCCCCTCTCTTAATGAATTGTTCCTTGATCTACGTACTTTAATACTATAATGTCTATCTCTTTCTGACCCTCTTTCTCTCTGTATCTCTCTGCCTCTCTCTCTCTGCCTCTCTCTCTCTCTCCAATCTCTCGCGATACACACGGTATCCCCTCCCCCCCTCTCTTCCTCCACTCACCACATCCGAACGCCTCTCACAGAAACACCATTAAGTCGCACCAAAAGTCAATGAGTCATTGACTCAAATTGATGAATGCGTCACCGAGTCACCGTGACTCAAAACCTGTAATTATAATTCTTATGGCTTTTTTTTTGGTCCTGTTTTGTAATCATCCAGGTGTCCTCCTATCTCTGATACTCACCGCCTGAAAGAATTGTAGCTGTGCCAAGGCCAGGCTTAAACCACGGCTGGCGAGCCTTCTACAGGATCTGTGTGCGGCCGTAGCCTGTCCGTTAGAGAGAGCCAATACCCGTGACGGAGCTAGCAACAACTTGTACCAGGGTTCTATCCTCTACACACGCTTTACTTCTCGGTGGAGCATTTTCTACCTAATGTATTTAAGATTTTTTTTTTTTTTTGGGGTTATTTTTGGGGGAAGGTGAGATCTATTGTGCTGTCTGTGAGTGGCACAATTTTCATAAAATTCCTTTAAAGAGTTTGTGGTCTTGATGTTTCTGTAACATGAATCTGGTCATATGGGTTTGGTTTTAGATACAGAATAGTGGAAGACCTGAAGAAGCTCGTCGTAATCATGTGATCTGTGGTATGAGCGCACTCTAGTGTAGGACATTGTTAAGTCTGTATGTCTGTCTTACTGTCTCATTTTTAGGTACCTTTCTTTCTTTCTTTATCTCCCCCCCCCCCTTTTTTTTTCACTCTTTCTTTGTGTGTCTGGGCTTCTTACCTTCTTCATGTACTTCTAATCTGAACTGTCTATCCCTGTCTCTGTCTGTCTATCCTCGTTTTTGTCTGTCTGTCTATCCCCGTCTTTGTCTGTCTGTCTATCCGCGTTTCTGTCTAGCTATCTCGTCTCTGTCTGTCTGTCTGTTTATCCCCGTCTCTGTCTGTCAGTCTATCTCCTCCTCCTCCTAACACCTCATTCCTTACTCTCTGAGCTCTAAGCCTCTCTCTGCCTCTCATCAACTCTCCAATCTGTCTGTCTATCGGCCTGTTTGTCGGTGTGCCTGTTCAACCGGTAGGCCACTGTAGTCCTTGTGTCTCAGCTAGAAGCGTGGCACGCATGCGCACCATGTCATGTAATATGATTATGTTTGAATTGCTAATTCATTTTTCTTTGCCAAGCACTGATCGCATAGATAGCTCTTTGTTATCTCAATCATGGGCAGGGAAATTGGGGGACTGTTTGGTAGAAAAGGAAGGAGGAGGGTGATGTCGCGGGGGGTCGTGGTGGTGTGTGTGTGTGTGTGCTTGTTTAGGGAGAGACAGGTACAAAGACGCTTAGAGCGAGAGAGAGAGAGAGAGAGAGAGAGAGAGAGAGAGAGAGAGAGAGAGAGAGAGAGAGAGAGAGAGGTACAAAGACGCTAAGGGCGAGAGAAAGTTGAGACAGAGATCTGCTGAGACTGAGGGGGGAGAGTGCGAAACGCTAGGGTTCAAGAAGAGAGAGGAGAAGGAGGAGGAGGAGGAAAGGTGAGGAGAGATATAGGTAGATAGATAGATAGATAGATAGAGAGAGAGAGAGAGAGAGAGAGAGAGAGAGAGAGAGAGAGAGAGAGAGAGAGAGAGAGAGAGAGAGAGAGAGAGAGATTTTAAGAGTTTTTTTTTTTTACCAATCATGCTTACCCCTGGTAGAGTTTTTTTTGAAAAAGAAAAGAAATAAATTTGAAGAAAAGAAATAAATTTAACGAAAAGAAATGAATTTAACGAAAAGAAATGAATTTAACGAAAAGAAATAAATTTGAAGAAAAGAAGGCATAGAGATTCCCGAGGGTCTGAAAAGTTTGACCCCCCCACCCACCCACACACACACATACACATATACAAACCAAAAAAAAAAAATCCAACAAAAAACAGTAGTTAATTAACCGAGACGTCTAAAATACCCGAAGAAAATAAGCAGACGACAATCAGTGTCCACTGTTGACGCTGTGCACCGGGTTGTGGGTTTTCCCGGTACCGTTCACACAACACTGTCTTCAGTGTTAGAGCAGAAGCAGAAGTTCCCGTGTTAGCCATCGGCGACAACAATGGCGGCGGTTGGTGATAAGCCATAAACCCGGAGTCGACAAGTTGTTATCAAGATGGCGTAAATAAACCACGGCTGTAGTGCAAGAGTGGGCTCCCTGAGTGGGATTTATTATCTTCAGAAGTGACCCAGATTTGGAGATTTACCACTCCAAGTAGTAATAAGTCTTGGTGTACTCTTGTGCATTATCCAGGTGTATGTGTGTATGTGTGTGTAGATACTGGTGCCGACTATCCTGGAAACAGAGATTTATCAGGCCAGGTCGTATGGACTGTGGAGTGACAAAGTTTAACAAGAAGGTGAGACAGATTGCAAAAATCGGCCAGGGACACTACAGAAACTCGATCTCGAAACATACTCGCCAGGCTGGTAGTTGCGACACTTCGATTGGTGTCTCAACCTACGGACCAAACAGTGTTCAGAGATCTCGAGTATAAATAGTGATTGCTTTGATTAAACTGGAAAAAAAACAAAACAAAAAAAAAACCAATATGTTTTGAGATTCGAACCCGTACAGTCTCTGTCCATGCTTAGGGTTCGAATCCCCAGCCTCGAAGAAACCCGTGGAGGCTGGTTAGGGCATAGTCGCACATTCAGTTGAAATCAGGCCCAGAACTGCATTGAAGAACCGAGTTAAACCAGTCAAAACACGATAGCCCTGAGTTACAGAAATACAAGAACCTTAGATAAACAGTTAATAATATTCAGCTAGAATCCGTTGTTCGTATTAGATGATCATTGCTAGAATCGAATATTGTCAAATATTTCGCCGGATTCGGTTTCGGTTTGTGAGTGCTATCCGATTTAAAGGCTGGAAATAATTATTATACAATTTGAATGGATTTTATTTCATCGAACAATTATGACAGTTTAAATCAAGTTTACCGCACAATTTACTGGCGCGCAACGTGTAGTGCCAGGTGGTGCGCCGCACATACAGCGCTCGTCTTAAGATCCCAAAATCTCCCTAAGCAGGAGATACTTTTAATGGCCAGAAGGAGCAAACTTAACTGTTTTACCGTGGGAAATCTGTTCGAGTCCTCTAGAGAAAGTAGTATATCGATCTAGATACTTTCCCAGGACACGTGTAAGGTCGTGGTAGTAGCAGGAGGAGATTTATGGTTGACATTGCGACATGTTAATACCTCGTTGAATAAGATATATATATATAATCATATATTGTGGGACGTGCCCTCACTCTACAAGTGTCTTACACGGCGAATAACCTACGTGAAGGGCTAATATGACGTTAGTATTCTGTAACATGAATAAACCAGAAAGTCCCAGACGTCGCCTAAGTATGGAGGAGTGACTAACAGTACCTCGCGTTGTTGAAACTCATAAACTGACTCTTGGACTGTAAACAGATTGGGATTGTAAATCTAAGAGACTGCCTCAAGAGATATTATTAAAGTTGTGTGTGTGTGTGTGGGGGGGGGGGGGTGGGGCGGGCGGAGGGACTGAGATTATGAAGTGGCTCAACCACTGGTGTGAAGATAACCACCATGTAGATGAAGGTCCCCAGGATCACGCTCCCTGACTTTTGGTCGAGCACTCTGTAATTTTCACGATCCAGACGATTCTCGTGGAGAATCTTACGAGGGAAGACAGCCGATCTGTAAGACAGCCGCTCTGTAAGACAGCCGATCTGTAAGACAGCCGCTCTGCAAGGCAGCCGATCTGTAAGACTGCCGACCTGTAAGACAGCCGATCTGTAAGACAGCCGCTCTGTAAGACAGCCGCTCTGTAAGACAGCCGATCTGTAAGACAGCCGATCTGTAAGACAGCCGATCTGTAAGACAGCCGATCTGTAAGACAGCCGATCTGTAAGACAGCCGCTCTGTAAGACAGCCGCTCTGTAAGACAGCTGATCTGTAAGACAGCTGATCTGTAAGACAGCCGATCTGGTGTGTTGCTTACAGCGTTTCTTCTGGTCTGTCCCGAGTGTGAAGGGTTCCAGCACGACCCGACAAAATTTGGACCCCTAAGCGTCAATCTTTG
>JAWDGP010006886.1:357500-377500 GCA_033675545.1 Elysia crispata
ATGGACACAAAAGCGACGAATTGCCATTAAACTTTGTCAAGAACTGAAATCGATAGAATATGTGGCCAGATCGGTGAAAAAAATTTGTCCATTTTGACGTACGCAAAAACGGTAAAAATGGACGCCATAAATTATTATGCTAGTTGTTATACTGTAATCACCTGACACAAATCGAGCCATAGAGAAACGATGACATCGATTCAGCCCGGGTGTGGAGTTATTATATCGATAGTGGAGCTCGTGTGACCTTCACTTACACCGCCAGATGTTGATAAGCGAGAGGTCGTCGCCACTGGATGACCCCCTGTGTCAAGGTCAATCAATGCCCTGTGATATCTTTGACGTATTTGTATAGATCTCGGCAGTATACTCCTGAAGAAAGAACATAATATTGTGAATTCGATTTTAATGTGGTCTCGATGTATCGCTGACACCGTGAAGAGAAATTCCGCCTTATAGAGAGATAAGACCTGCCGAAATCCCGCCGTATAGAGAGATAAGACCTACAGAAATTCCGCTGTATAGAGATAAGACCTGCCGAAATTCCGCTGTATAGAGAGATAAGACCTGCCGAAATTCCGCTGTATAGAGAGATAAGACCTGCCGAAATTCCACTGTATAGAGATAAGAACTGCCGAAATTCCGCTGTATATAGAGAGATAAGACCTTTCGAAATTCCGCTGTATATAGAGAGATAAGACCTTTCGAAATTCCGCTGTATATAGAGATGAGACCTACAGAAACTCCGCTGTATAGAGATGAGACCTACCAAAATTCCTCTGTATATAGAGAGATAAGACCTTTCGAAATTCCGCTGTATATAGAGATGAGACCTACAGAAACTCCGCTGTATAGAGATGAGACCTACCAAAATTCCTCTGTATATAGAGAGATAAGACCTGCCGAAATTCCACTGTATAGAGATAAGAACTGCCGAAATTCCGCTGTATATAGAGAGATAAGACCTTTCGAAATTCCGCTGTATATAGAGATGAGACCTACAGAAACTCCGCTGTATAGAGATGAGACCTACCAAAATTCCTCTGTATATAGAGAGATACAATCGTTCGAAATTCCGCTGTATAGAGATAAGACCTTCCAATCGCGGTTATACAGATACGACCTACCGAAATTCCGCTGTATATAGAGAGGTAAGACCTTCCGAAAATCCGCTGTATAGAGATAAGACCTTCCGAAAATCCGCTGTATAGAGATAAGACCTACCAAGATTTCTCTGTAAATAGAGAGAGATAAGACTTACTGGCGTGAGCTACACGTGTTTCCAATTTGTGGCTTGTAGTTACACAATCTTCCACCAGCTCCGCCACATGTGGCTCTCTCACTGCGGGCCTCTCCCTGCCTCTTGGTTACCAAGGTTTGTCGGGTTATACTTCTGTTCGCCAGAATGCATGTCTCTTTCTGTCATCTCTCGCTCTAATCCGTCTGTCAGTCTGTGTGTTTGTCTATATGTCTTTGTATCTGTGTGTCTACCTGCTCAATTGTCCGACTGTCTTCGTCTATTTGTCTAGGTGCTTGTCTGTCTTTTTGTCTGTCTATCTCTTTGACAGCCCATGCACCTGATGCGCTGCCCATCTTCTCCTTAGTCAACTGCCCGCCTGACTAACTAACTGGTTGATTTTGGTCGCTTGCCTGTCTGACTAGTTGCCTGTCTGTCTCATTGGCCACCTGTATGTCCGTCTGTCTGTCTGTCTCTTTGTCTGTCTATCTCCTTGACCGCCTATCTACCTATTTATCCAAGCCTGAGGTTTACTGTCCATCGTAACCAGGACTCGAGAGAGATCCCCCCCCCCCCCCCAATGATACTGATGACGCGTAAAGTTTCATGCCACGACCAGTTGGCTCATGTGCATGGTCTCGGCGATACTATTCTCCAAATGTCACATGGCCCGGAGTCTTAACTGATTGGCTGTGCGCTCGTAGTGACATACTTTGTCTTTACTAGCCGAGGTAACGATCGTTCAGATATGGGGCTGAAAAACACAATTAGGACTTGCTGTTGGTTTTTCACAGCTGCAAAGATGGTCGGAAATCTCGAAGCATTTCCTGTCGTTGATTCCCGATGTAACGCAAAAAAATCCTCGTCGCTAGACCGACCTCGTTTTAGATAATGATCTTGATGTGAATGACCTTGATAATGATGTTATTGATTCCCTTCCGGAAGTCTTCAGAGCGGGTCTCCGAAATGGCCATGCGCTCATGCTCCCTGATGGGGAACACATGGCAGACGGGTTCGTTTTCTTTTTCTTTCTTTTCTTTCAACCGGCTTTTGGCTTTGTGTGAATATCAGCTTCATGCTGTATTGGCAGACAGATAAATATTTCCACAAGTATATCTCCATCTTGAAATACTCTTCAACGAAGGAGGAGGAAAAGGCAGCCCATAAACTGGAACTATCAACTCTCCTCAAGCGAAGTCCGAAACATCTAGCTGACCTCGCCATGATCAATCTTTTTAAATCCATCTCAAGAACTCGTCTCAAAGTCCC
Source organism: Elysia crispata (assembly GCA_033675545.1). Classification (NCBI taxonomy): domain Eukaryota; kingdom Metazoa; phylum Mollusca; class Gastropoda; family Plakobranchidae; genus Elysia; species Elysia crispata. The sequence continues at coordinate 360,007 of JAWDGP010006886.1, forward strand.
AGAAGGCTCAGCGGAGCAAGGCTGGTAATTATTGAGGACCCCCGAGGGGTCAACAGGTGACCACTGGCCACCGAGACGAGTGGAAAAGGGCAGGCACTAGAGGTCTGACCACTCAGACGAGACTCGGTGATTGATTTGATGGGAGGGTTGGGTAAAAAGGGGGGGGGGGGGGGGGGAGAGAGAGAGGAGAAAATGGCGCTCTCCCCTCAGGACGTGCAAGGGGTGAGCAATTGGCTCTTGGTCAGCTGCTGCTCTGACCAGTTGCTGTCTGCCTCTCGAGAACTATACTGATAGAGGTAGGTAGGACCCTGAAATACTGGATGGAGTGTTTTGGTTTGATAGAGATAGGGAAGAGGTAGGACCCTGAAATACTGGATAGAGACAGGGAAGAGGTAGGACCCTGAAATACTGGATGGAGTGTTTTGGTTTGATAGAGATAGGGAAGGGGTAGGACCCTGAAATACTGGATGGAGTGTTTTGATTTGTTAAAGATAGGGAAGGGGTAGGACCCTGAAATACTGGATATAGTGCTTTGGTTTGATAGAGATAGGGAAGGGGTAGGACCCTGAAATACTGGATATAGTATTTCAATTAGATAGAGATAGGGAAGGGGTAGGACCCTGAAATACTGGATGGAGTGTTTTGATTTGATAGAGATAGGGAAGGGGTAGGACCCTGAAATACTGGATATAGTATTTCAATTAGATAGAGATAGGGAAGGGGTAGGACCCTGAAATACTGGATGGAGTGTTTTGGTTTGATAGAGATAGGGAAGGGGTAGGACCCTGAAATACTGGATATAGTATTTCAATTAGATAGAGATAGGGAAGGGGTAGGACCCTGAAATACTGGATGGAGTGTTTTGATTTGATAGAGATAGGGAAGGGGTAGGACCCTGAAATACTGGATATTGTGTTTTGATTTGATAGAGATAGGGAAGGGGTAGGACCCTGAAATACTGGATATAGTGTTTTGATTTGATAGAGATAGGGAAGGGGTAGGACCCTGAAATACTGGATATAGTGTTTTGATTTGATAGAGATAGGGAAGGGGTAGGACCCTGAAATACTGGATATAGTGTTTTGATTTGATAGAGATAGGGAAGGGGTAGGACCCTGAAATACTGGATATAGTGTTTTGATTTGATAGAGATAGGGAAGGGGTAGGACCCTGAAATACTGGATATAGTGTTTTGATTTGATAGAGATAGGGAAGGGGTAGGACCCTGAAATACTGGATATAGTGTTTTGATTTGATAGAGATAGGGAAGGGGTAGGACCCTGAAATACTGGATGTAGTGTTTTGATTTGATAGAGATAGGGAAGGGGTAGGACCCTGAAATACTGGATGTAGTGTTTTGATTTGATAGAGATAGGGAAGGGGTAGGACTCTGAAATACTGGATGTAGTGTTTTGATTTGATAGAGATAGGGAAGGGGTAGGACTCTGAAATACTGAATGTAGTGTTTTGATTTGATAGAGATAGGGAAGGGGTAGGACTCTGAAATACTGGATGTAGTGTTTTGATTTGATAGAGATAGGGAAGGGGTAGGACTCTGAAATACTGAATGTAGTGTTTTGATTTGATAGAGATAGGGAAGGGGTAGGACTCTGAAATACTGAATGTAGTGTTTTGATTTGATAGAGATAGGGAAGGGGTAGGACTCTGAAATACTGAATGTAGTGTTTTGATTTGATAGAGATAGGGAAGGGGTAGGACTCTGAAATACTGGATGTAGTGTTTTGATTTGATAGAGATAGGGAAGGGGTAGGACTCTGAAATACTGAATGTAGTGTTTTGATTTGATAGAGATAGGGAAGGGGTAGGACCCTGAAATACTGGATGTAGTGTTTTGATTTGATAGAGATAGGGAAGGGGTAGGACTCTGAAATACTGAATGTAGTGTTTTGATTTGATAGAGATAGGGAAGGGGTAGGACTCTGAAATACTGGATGTAGTGTTTTGATTTGATAGAGATAGGGAAGGGGTAGGACTCTGAAATACTGGATGTAGTGTTTTGATTTGATAGAGATAGGGAAGGGGTAGGACTCTGAAATACTGAATGTAGTGTTTTGATTTGATAGAGATAGGGAAGGGGTAGGACTCTGAAATACTGAATGTAGTGTTTTGATTTGATAGAGATAGGGAAGGGGTAGGACTCTGAAATACTGGATGTAGTGTTTTGATTTGATAGAGATAGGGAAGGGGTAGGACTCTGAAATACTGGATGTAGTGTTTTGATTTGATAGAGATAGGGAAGGGGTAGGACTCTGAAATACTGAATGTAGTGTTTTGATTTGATAGAGATAGGGAAGGGGTAGGACTCTGAAATACTGGATATAGTGTTTTGATTTGATAGAGATAGGGAAGGGGTAGGACTCTGAAATACTGAATGTAGTGTTTTGATTTGATAGAGATAGGGAAGGGGTAGGACCCTGAAATACTGGATATAGTGTTTTGATTTGATAGAGATAGGGAAGGGGTAGGACTCTGAAATACTGAATGTAGTGTTTTGATTTGATAGAGATAGGGAAGGGGTAGGACTCTGAAATACTGGATATAGTGTTTTGATTTGATAGAGATAGGGAAGGGGTAGGACCCTGAAATACTGAATGTAGTGTTTTGATTTGATAGAGATAGGGAAGGGGTAGGACTCTGAAATACTGGATGTAGTGTTTTGATTTGATAGAGATAGGGAAGGGGTAGGACCCTGAAATACTGGATGTAGTGTTTTGATTTGATAGAGATAGGGAAGGGGTAGGACTCTGAAATACTGGATGTAGTGTTTTGATTTGATAGAGATAGGGAAGGGGTAGGACTCTGAAATACTGAATGTAGTGTTTTGGTTTGATAGAGATAGGGAAGGGGTAGGACCCTGAAATACTGGATATAGTGTTTTGATTTGATAGAGATAGGGAAGGGGTAGGACCCTGAAATACTGGATGTAGTGTTTTGATTTGATAGAGATAGGGAAGGGGTAGGACCCTGAAATACTGAATGTAGTGTTTTGATTTGATAGAGATAGGGAAGGGGTAGGACCCTGAAATACTGGGTGTAGTCTATTGCTTTCAAGTACTTATCTCAAATTTTTCTCTCATCTCACGTCAATGCCCTCCTTTAGATCCTTACCCACTTCTTTACGTCCTTCTCTCGCTCCCTAACCCTTCCTTTTTTTTCTCATCACTTCTCCTCTTTTTTTTTTCGACTTACTCGCCGGTAATCATTTTTTCCCCTCCTAAACATTTCGCCTCTCTTTTCTCCTTTTCGTGTCCCATCTTTCTATTTTTACTCCAAACATCCTTTTTCTCTATGTCCTTCAGATTCTTCTCGTTTTAACTGCTCTCCTATCTTTGCTTATTCATCTTTTTCTTTTCTTTTTTTTTTCTTTCCTTCATTTCCCTCAACTCCCGTACCGCAGCTTTCTACTTGCTAATGCAGTTCGAACTTGAAGTGATCGCAAGTGACCTCTGCTGACCACCTACATCTCTTAGAGCTCTAAGTCCATGAGCCTTTAGGAATATATTTAGAAAGTCCGGCGGAGTATTCAAAGTGACTCTCAAAGTCGTCTGCCTGTCTGTCTCTCACTGTCTGTCTCTCTGTCTGTCTCTCTCTCTCTCTCTCTGTCTCTGTCTCTGTCTCTCTCTCTGTCTGTCTCTGTCTCTGTCTCTCTCTCTCTCTCTCTCTCTCTCTCCTTCCCTAATAGCCATCTTCCGGCGCAGACCTGTTCTCCTATTGCCAATCGGCGACTGGCTGTACCGAACCTGAGAGTGTGTTGAACTGAGCGGAACTGAGCGAAACCTGCCGCCTGTAATCTGGCCCGCCAAGTGGGTAGATCTTGTCTCTTCAAACACCGGCTGAAGCAGAGCTTCCGTTTTCAGAGCCGGCAACCAATTTCTAGTCTCTTCGCCATGGCGAGGTATACCGTCTCACTTTGACTCTGGTCATAGCCGCGATATACTGTTATGGAGCACAAAACCTGGGATTAAAGTACAGGCACGATATACTCCTACTTTGGCAATGTATACTGATTTAAGTTTGACTCTGGTCATAGCCGCGATATACTGTCATGGAGCACAAAACCTGGGATTAAAGTACAGGCACGATATACTCCTACTTTGGCAATGTATACTGATTTAAGTTTGACTCTGGTCATAGCCGCGATATACTGTCATGGAGCACAAAACCTGGGATTAAAGTACAGGCACGATATACTCCTACTTTGGCAATGTATACTGATTTAAGTTTGACTCTGGTCATAGCCGCGATATACTGTTATGGAGCACAAAACCTGGGGTTAAAGTACAGGCACGATATACTCCTACTTTGGCAATGTATACTGATTTAAGTTTGACTCTGGTCATAGCCGCGATATACTGTCATGGAGCACAAAACCTGGGATTAAAGTACATGCACGATATACTCCTACTTTGGCAATGTATACTGATTTAAGTTTGACTCTGGTCATAGCCGCGATATACTGTTATGGAGCACAAAACCTAGGATTAAAGTACAGGCACGATATACTCCTACTTTGGCAATGTATACTGATTTAAGTTTGTCTCTGGTCATAGCCGCGATATACTGTCATGGAGCACAAAACCTGGGATTAAAGTACAGGCACGATATACTCCTACTTTGGCAATGTATACTGATTTAAGTTTGACTCTGGTCATAGCCGCGATATACTGTTATGGAGCACAAAACCTAGGATTAAAGTACAGGCACGATATACTCCTACTTTGGCAGTGTATACTGATTTAAGTTTGTCTCTGGTCATAGCCGCGATATACTGTCATTGAGAACAAAACCTGGGATTTAAGCACAAGCACGACATACTCCTACTTTGGCGATGTATACTCTGTTCGTAGCGGCGATATGCCGAAATGTCGCACAAAACCGAGGATAAAGCACAAGCATGATATACCTCCACGTTGGCATTGTATACCAACTCAATTTGACCACGGTCATAGCGGCGATATACCGTCATGGAGAACAAAACCTGGGATAGAAAAACGAGCACGATATAATTCAACGTTTGCGGGGTATACCGTCTCACCTTGACCTCGGTCATAGCGGCGATATGCCGAAATGTCACACAAAACCTAAGGTAAAGCACAAGCATGATATACCTTTGCGTTGGCATTGTATACCGACTCAGTTTGACCTCAGCCATAGCGGCGATATGCCGAAATGTCGCACAAAACCTAGGGTAAAGCACAAGCATGATATACCTCCAAGTTGGCAGGGTATACCGACTCAGTTTAACCTCGGTCGTAGCTGCGATATATTGTCATGTAGCACAAAACCTGGATCAAAGCACAAGCACGATATACCTCTACGTTAGCGAGGTATATCGACTCATTATGACCACTTTCACAGCGGCGATATATTGTCATATTGTACAAAACCTAGATCAAAGCACAAGTGTGATATACCTCTCTACTTTGGCGGGGTATACCGTCTCACTTGACCTCGGTCAAAGCGGTGCTATACTGCCATGGAGGGCAAAATCTGACATCAAAGAAAGAGCATGGTATACCTCTACGTTGTCCAGATATACCGGCTCACTTTGATCACGCTCATAGCAGTGATATGCAGCACAAAACATGGAATGAGCATAAAACCACTAGCAAGATATACTTCTCTTGAGGTCCCTAACATGTTAAATCAGCACTAATAAAATAACCGAACATATTCTGACTCCCATACTGTGTTTCAGAACACGATAAGTTCAGATTACTTTTACCTTGAATCCAGATATAAGCATCAGTCTTATGTAACACTTGGACACGATATGTCTGGAATTCGAGACAGACTATTAAGTTACAATAACTGCGAATTCAAACAGGAAATACCTGTAATATGATATAAGTCCTAGGCTTCACACGTATTACCCCGTATCAGGTCACGTTAAACCTGTACTGTGCTGTAAACTTGGATCCGATCAAGGTATACCTTCACTCTACTATCAGATACATATCACGGTAAACCGAGTATACCTGGCCAATACAGAGAGTGCCGCACCCTGCGTAGCCGTTTTGTTTTAGTTATTTTTAGCCTCAATTTTTAATTCGTATTTAAAGAAGTCGTGGAGTAAACAAACAAAACCGAATATCTTTTTGTGGAACTGTCGTCAAAGATCGAACTCGATTCTCCCGGTCTTTTTCCTCCCATCAGAGAGAAACGGTATCCAAAGCTATCGACTTTCCTGTGACGTCAGCATCGATTTATCGGCTGCCGACGCACGGTGCGTTCCCGTGCGCAGCTCTGAGAAAAAAAAAAAAAACCCAAAAAACGGAAAAACCCGCGTCAAATTCAGCTGAACGGGTTAAATGGCGAGCTAGATGCGCCAAACAATGGTCAGAACTAAACTACAACCCCTTCAAGCCTTTCCATCTCTTGAACTGCGCACCAGAGCTTTGTTCATCGCCGGGGTGCCTGCGTTCACTTTCACTTGTTTGATTCTTGGACAAAACAGCTGCGTGGGTGTCCGAAAGGTCGTGACTTTTGGAAAATAATTTTGTCAATTTTCCGGTTTTCATTAAAAAAATTAGGTTCTGTTGTTTCTTTTTCTTTTTTTTTTTTCAGTTTGCCCACGATTTCTGTTCAGCGCATAAACAAGCATCTGTTGGTCCTGTTTCCAGTGTTATTGTTCGTGTCTGAAATACATTTTTAATCGTGTTCTAAATTTACTGTTATGTACAGGCCCCGTTCGTTCCACAGCATCCCAGCTGAGCTATTTCCTAATGACGGACTTTGCTGTGATCATCAAAGTGCTCACATTTCACTTGCTGGTGTAGCACCTTTACGTCGAGATGAAAGTTTGAGCCAACCACTTTCGTTTATTAATTTTTGTGGGTGTTGAAACGTGCCTGTTATCGATTTTGCTTTTCTCCTCTTCTCTTTCTTCCTTCGATCTATGCGTCCTCGCCCCCTTCACCTCGTCGCTGATATGACTCGAACGCTCTCTCCCTCTCACTCTCAACCTGCCCCCCTGCTCTTCTCTGTAGTAAAGGATTCGAACCACCAGCAATCCAAGTTAATAGCAAAGTTCCAAACTCCTCATAACCGTTTCTTGGTTCCCTGTACTTTATTATTATTATTATTATTATTATTATTATTATTATTATTATTATTATTATTATTATTATTATTATTATTATTATTATTATTATTGTTGTTATTATTATTGTTGTTGTTATTATTATTATTATTATTATTATCATCATCATCATCATCATCATCATCATCATCATCATCATCATCATCATCATCATCATCATTACCATCACCATCACTATCACCATCACCATCACCATCACCACCACCACCACCACCTTGTGATATTTAAAAAAAAAAAAAAAATTATTATTTAGTTTTACTTTCTTAACAAGAGAATTCCGCGCTTTCTCTGTGTGTGACGCAATAGTTCTATTAGTGCGCATCGCAGTTGCGCACCTCAGCACCAGCGTTTCCGGAGATACCCGATAAATCAATGAAGGGCGAACACTGCTAGTCAGTGAGGCGTGACGCCAGTGAGAGCAAATCGAAGACACTCTGTCTCCCCCCTGTCTCAGCTCAAAACAGTTTGTCCAGGTAGTTCTACTAGTCCCAGGCCAGAAACACACATTGAAATGAGCTCAGGTTTTTGTTTTTGTTTTTTTAAATTTTTTTTTTAGTGGCAAACCTTCAGACTAAGCACTTATTGCTGGCACCTTTAAAAAAGGGAAACAAGTAGAATAGATTAAGAAGTTGACAGGGTAGACATACTTTATTAAGGGGGAAAACTACCTCACAAACTAAAAAAACAAAACGTTGCCACTCATGAGCCCAGTCAGTTAACTGCCATAGCTGCAGTTGTTTTGTTTTTTAAATCATGATGCTAAAGAGCACGTAGGGGAAAAAGAAGATGCGCAAATTTCTTCCACTGCTCGGGCTAGTAAGATGGTGTGGTTGTGGTGATTTTCTTACTGCCTCTGCTGCTGCTGGCGTTGTTGATGTGTTTACAGGCATGGGTGGAGATGGCGTGCCCAGTTTTGAAGGTTATGGGTGCATCCACTGATGGATAGCTTTATCGTTTTCCAACAAACTGCAGCAGTTCTGTGATGCTCTAGTGAACGCCGCTCAAAAAAAAAAACAAAACAAAACAAAACAAAAAACTTGGGAGAGACGAGATCGGGCCGGAAAGTTCAATAAGCAAGATTGATGAAAGAAAAGATGGCGCTAGGCCAGTCAGAGTTAACTCCCTTGCGTGTTCCTGGGGGGGGGGTCGACCGCTGATTGCCTCCCTTGAAACTCCCGCTCCCCGGGATATTTTAATTTTCCCAAGGGATGAAGATTATGTTTGTGACGGAAAGCCACAATAAATTAGTTTCTAGATTTATTCCTAGCACCAACTGCGTTGAAGTGTATAAATGAATGATAAAGGAGATAGGAGATAATCGACTCATTTATCGTCTCGCTTTGTTTAAAGTTGATTTCACGTTATGTGTGTCGTCAAGAGAATTTATGAGCACCTAATTCATTTTGTCAATTGATTTGAAAGATCGGAGGCAAATGATGAAGTTGTGTAATAAAAATATCACCAGATAAAGACGATTAGATATCTCTCTCTCTCTCTCTCTCTCTCTCTCTCTCTCTCTCTCTCTCTGTTTATCTTCCTCATCAAATTAAAAAAAAAAAAAATTTTTTTTTGCTCCTCTTTCTCCACCGCATGGTAAAAAAACCGTGGCTTCACGCACTGATATAATCAGACGGGGTTCGCCAAACATCTCCGACCCTAAACTTCTCTTTCTCTTTATTCTCCCGCTTCAATTTTTTGTTGTTGTTGTTGTTGTTGTAACTCCCAACCAGTGTTTCCCTCACGCTATCGCCTGCCCTGTCTCTGTCACAATCGTATCGCTGCAGACACTGTTTTGGTCACGCCACCAGCAGGGTAGATCGGGCGAGACCTATCGCTTACTCTACTGCCTTGCGATTGCCCAGTCGTGTGAGAGATTCCCAGCTATGATTATGTTCGCTTCTCTTTTATCAGATATTCCGTTTACAGCCCCGTAGTCGCGAAGTGAAAATAATAAAAAAAAAACAACTGTCCATATAAGGGCAGTTTATACCTCAGTCGTTATTTACAGCTAGCTGCTTGCCGAGATTTGAACATGCGATCGTCGAATTAGAACCCTATCGCTCTAACTGTTACCCAAGCGTTCTCTCTGTCTCTGTCTCTGTCTCTGTCTGTCTCTCTCTCTGTCTGTCTGTCTCTCTCTCTGTCTGTCTGTCTGTCTGTCTGTCTGTCTCTCTCTCTGTCTCTCTCTCTCTCTCTCTCTCTCTCTCTCTCTCTCTCTCTCTCTCTCTCTCTCTCTCTCTCTCTCTCTCTCTCTCTCTCTCTCTCTCCATTGTGCCCTTAGCACGCTAGATACATTCAGCGCTTAGAAAATTCTCTCTAAAGGAGGAAAGAAAACTTAAAACCTTCAGAATTTTTTTTTAATTACATTTTTTTTTTCTATAGAGCTTCCATAACATCACGCAAAATTACCATAAGGGAAGAACAAAGCTTGTCCTAGCGTCTATAAATAGAATCTTCATTGATCACCCCGACTCTGTCGTGATAAACGGTCCATCTTGCCCTCTGTGGTCGGCTTGTCAGGTTGTTTATTGTTCTCTTGTTTCTCTTTCATTAATAATTCTTTATTTCACTTTTCTTCTTCTTCTTCTTCTTCTTCTTCTTCTTCTTCTTCTTCTTCTTCTTCTTCTTCTTCTTCTTCTTCTTCTTCTTCTTCTTCTTCTTCTTTCTCTTGTTCCTGTTCTTGTTCTTGTCCTTGTTGTTGTTGTTGTTGTTGTTTGTTGTTGTTGTTGTTGTTGTTGTTGTTGTTGTTGTTGTTGTTGTTGTTCTTCTTCTTCTTCTTCTTCTTCTTCTTCTTTCTCTTGTTCCTGTTCTTGTTCTTGTCCTTGTTGTTGTTTGTTGTTGTTTGTTGTTGTTTGTTGTTGTTGTTGTTGTTGTTGTTGTTGTTGTTGTTGTTGTTGTTCTTCTTCTTCTTCTTCTTCTTCTTCTTCTTCTTCTTCTTCTTCTTCTTCTTCTTCTTCTTCTTCTATTGATTTATTAATTTTTTTAATGACTCGGTATAAAGATAGAGGTTTCGCGTTTGAACAAGAAAATTGTCTAAAAGAGCGAGAATTGTTCTGTTTATACTGAACCAAAATCTGGTGTCTTCCGCATGGTGTCAAGTGTCTCCTGCCTCCAGCCACACTATTCAATCTCTCTCTCTCTCTCTCTCTCTCTCTCTCTCTCTCTCTCTCTCTCTCTCTCTCTCTCTCTTTCTCTCTCTTTTTTTTTTTTAGAAATGATGGTTTAAAAAAAATGAATGACCCATTTTTTATGATTTTATTTTCAACTTACGAGCAGTTCGTCTTTCTAGAATCCAACGTGCAAGATCAACGAAAAAGGATGGCTTGTAAGATGTTTGGAAATCTTTCTGGCTTCGTAGATCATCGAAAAAAAAATTCTGCCGCAATCTCAAACTAAATTTCTACCTTTAGGTTTCATTATGGACCTCGAAGAAGCTCGGTTAATTTTGTGACTTCAGGAGAAGGAGGTTATCAACCATCTGCTCAGTGTGTCCGGTTTGGCTTGACCAGTGGTCCTTAGGTGTGGCTTTATGTTGTCTTAGTTTGTCCGAATAGATTTTTGACCGGTGGGTTTTTGTTTCTTTCGTCCGTTTTACGTCTCTTAAGTTTTCAGAGTTTTATAAAAGACGGCAAATTTCCGTCAAGCCAGGGATAGGGTAGGATGTATGAGATTCCAATGCTACCATCAGATGATTCAGCCATGGATCAAAATCAGGATCCTCCTACACGGATCAGGGGTCATGTGTATGCCGTGAATACTGTTTCGAGAGCAGTTATCCCGAAGCAGAAAGCAGAAGTGCAGACACAGACACGGAAAATGATTTCCCGCCGTTAAGTCCCAACCTTGACCCAAGCCGGATGTTGCAGACGGAAAGAAATTAAAATATAAAAGATTACTTCAACAGTCTTTGGGAAAACCCCGGGATTGGTGTGCATTTCCTACAACATAATGATAGTCCGTGTATTTTTTTTTTAAATTTTGGTTGAATCCAATAAAATCCATCGACTTTTCGTTGCTCAAGTATTCAGCTTCAGTGGGACTCGGGGAGAGGAGGCGGTTACGGGAATTGTCGGAAAGAGCCGAGCTTTCGGCGAGTGTTACAGGTCGATGGATGTATATATCGGTGTTGACAGTTCATTTTGCTGCCCAAACTCCTGGCTGCTCCAGACACAGGGTCCAGCCTCTCAGGGTTTCGGCTCTTAATGATGGTCGACAGGTGGTTGGTTGCGCTTTAGATCTAAACCTGATTACCCCTCTCTCTCTTTCGCTCCTTTTACCACCCGACTTTACACACATCCTCTCAGACACTTAATATCACTCTCTCTCTCTCTCTCTCTCTCTCTCTCTCTCTCTCTCTCTCCCTCTCTCTCTCTCTCTTTCTCTCACTCTCAATGGTGGTTAAATTATTAATCAGCCACTTTGCGATGGTTGCTGGTTCCAGTCCCGACATTATCACGTGATGGAATTGTCATTCTCTAACCATACGCCACACTTTCACCTCTTTTCTCTGTCTGTGGTGAGGTATATCGGAAGTCTGCAGTAATTCAAGATGCGCCATATAACAATATCTCACTATGATGTTCTGTGATGCGGTATATCGGAAGTCTGCAGTAATTCAAGATGCGCCATATAACAATATCTCACTATGATGTTCCGTGATGCGGTATATCATTTTAAGTATTTCCCGGTGCAATATACCGTATGTACCTTTCCTTTTTTTCTTTGATGTTGTAGGTCTACACCGTTTACACTATTTCACTAACCAATGTACAGTTATCTTACTGCTGTGTTTCTCCTTTTCTAAGATGCGGAAGAACTTTCTCTGAGCTGGTGTTAGATTTGCCTTAGCTTCCTCTCTTTAAACCTTGTTTAGACGCTACTGGCAGGCCTAATCTATGACGTTCACTAAACGTCTTTTCTGGTGCGGATGCGTTGATACGCTCTTCGCAGCAAGTCAGAGTCGACGTTCTGTTTTTCGTGCGCCACAAAGTACGACACATACGCGATGCTGCCGTCACAAGAGTTTACGATCAGGTTACGATGATTCTCAGTAACGCGTGATAAACCAGTTGAGTAATAAACTCCCTTTGGTTTGGGTTCAGGTGTTGTAAGATCAAACCGTGGCCGTGTGGAACAAAGTTGGATTCAATTATGTGTTGTCACGCGTGGCGACTCTGCCGACACACCGGAACCTGGCCAGAATACGCAGTCACTACCGCTACACGCTTCAGGTGTACACGCCAGGTACACGTACCTCTACAGTGTCAGTCTGACACACACACACACACACATCAGGTACCCACACACTGACCTTCCCAGCCAGCTGTCAGTGTCACCCACTCAACCGGAACCAGATTTAAAACTTAAAACTTGGTCAACACGAGGACATCAGACGATGATACGATGAAAAAAGTTTCTTTTCTAGAACATTCGGTTGGATCATCGGGCGCTCCATAGGCACTGGGATAAGAGTTTGTACCTGTGTGTGTTTGTGGGTGTGTTTTCAGTGCGGAATCAAGAATATTTGATACAGTTTTGAGATTTAGATTGAAAGTTTGAAATCTCAAGCTCCGTGTTTTGTGTTGAAGTTTCGTTTCGTTTTCTTTGCTAGTGTTCACCTTTGTTACAAAGTACTTCCGGTTGCTTACTTCTTTATCATGATCTCATTCTCTCTTTCTCTGTCTTTGTCATCAGTCTGTCTCTCTTTCTCTGTCTCTCTGTCTGTCTGTCTGTCTGTCTGTCTCTCTCTCTCTCTCTCTCACTCACACACACACATACTCACACAATCCCATTTCTACCCAGTCAAGGTCTGGTAAAAGAAATTAAAAAGGAATAAAAACTGGATGGGGAGGAGAGAGAGAGAGGGACGGTCCATTTTTCTAAGTAATCCCAGGAAAAAAAATTCCAAGAGGATTTTAAATCATGGCGCACACACACACACACACACACACACAAGCAAACAAACCAAGATACGCTAGCAGGTGGTTCCACCGGAAAAGCTCCGTCTCGCTAGCTGCCTAACTTGTCCCCAGATCTAGCATTCCTTTTTCACTGCAAGAAATCTTGAGACGAAATTTTTTTTCTTCTTTTATTTGAAATCATAACTCTGGAACCTGTATCCTATTTGCACCGCCATTCTCGTTTCTTATTTCTTATTTTTTCGAAAGCATTTCCTTGCGCCATAGGAGGGCAGAGCCATGAATAATAAAAACAACAAAAAAAATAAAATAAAGAAATAGAAATTGGCAGCGCTTTATGACGTCTGCGGATCTGTTGTAGACTGGTGTTTACTTGTGGTGCACACTTGCACGTCTCCAGAGCACGGTGCGGTGCGGTGCGCATTGCACAATAGCTGTAGCTGCAGCTCTTCAATGTGCTGCAATGCATGGCAGTCGCGACGCACTTTACCAAACATCGCATGAATAGATCTGGCGCGGCGGAATTAATGGCATGAATAATTTCTATATAAAAAGGTTCTGTTTTGTTTTGTTTTGTTTTGTTTTTTTTCCTCGGTAGAGTAAATAGAGTCTAGTATTATGAAGAAAGAAGCTACACGAGACATATAGAGCGCATCGCACTTAGCAATGTAGATCTTTACTGTTTACTATCTCGTAATGTGTTCTATAATTAGTCTCATATACGGAGACACAGCAGTGTTTTAGCAGAAGGGAAGATTCGAAGATAGATACGCCGGATTTGATGGTGAAATTGCCTGTCATTGGCCAACCTGAAATGGTTAAGAAATAAATCTCAAAAAAAAAAAAAAAAAAAAAAAGAAAAAAAAAAAAAAAAGCATACTCTCACAAAAACTTTCGCAATTTTTGATTTTGCTTCCCAATATGAGATCGTAGATGTTACGGCAACCCAGATAAATTTCATCATTTTCTTTAAGGAGTGTTCGTACCTGGCGTAATATAGATCCAAGTTTAGACTGGCTCCTGTTAGGCTCTGAATGGAGGGTCGGGAAGTTAGCCTAAGCTCTTAAAATGATTTTAACAACTAGAGGTATTTATTGAGCGACAATTTTTTATCTGTGTGGTACTATCCATGATTTGAATCTAACACCTATTTCTACATTAATGCCATTCTAGTATATAGTTTCACAACTTTAACATAATTTAGTGAATATTTCTCTTAACTTTATTTACATAGTAATGTTTTTACCCTCCATCTGAACCTAGCATCCATTTCCCTACACAATCCTAGAGGCGCTAAGGAACATACATGTAATATCCACTTCCCAGATGAACCTAGGACCCATTTTGTATACTTATCTCCCATGAACTTAACTACCAGCGTACACATCAGACAGAATGCTGGAAACGTTAAAATCGACTTTAGAACCTTTCCGTGGGGTTCAAACGCGCAACGCTCAGATCTGTCAGCAAATCAATTATCGCCCTTAGGTATCCAGAACGCCATCTCCAGACCACGGTCCGCCATATTGGTTTTAACGCCTACGGGAAAACCCGGACTGAGACGTACCGGAAGCCCTGCGCAACTGGTACATCATTGACAATGTATGAGCAATTGAGCAGACGTGCTGGGCAATCTAATGACATGCCTGGTAGGGTCTAGTCGTGGGGGACGTCACGTGATTAAAGTTTTAAAGTTTCACTCGGGGACTCGCTCATGGAGAAAAACATGGAAATTGCTGTGGTGTGGCAATCACAAACTTGACGGACGCTGAAAGTGTTGAGGCAAGATGCTTAAGGCAAGATATTTTCACTGTTGGGGCAAGATGGCTTCAGAGTTAGGGCAAGATTTTTTTCAGTGTTAGGGCAAGATTTATTCAGTGTTAGGGCAAAATGGCTTCAGAGTTAGGGCAAGATGGCATGGAGTTCTGTGGAAGAATCTAAGTTGATTTACCTGCTTCTTGGTGATCAATATTGCTGTTTCAGGAAGGGTAGAATCATTGTAGATAAACTGATGTTCAGCATCTTCTATCATCATCATCATCATCATCATCATCATCATCACCACCATCATCATTATGATCATCACCATCACCGTCATTCTCCGCCTCATCATCGTGATCTTGCTCCTCTTTACCAACATCAGCACCTTCCAAATTCACATTACCAATACCATCATCATCATCATCATCATCATCATCATCATTATCTTACTCCGCATCATCACTTTTATCATCAACGTCACCCTCCTCAACATCCTCATCATCAGGTTGATGTCCAGACTGGACACAGGGATCGGGTTTTCCCTAAACTGACCACGTCGTTTTGTGTGAACTGGAGTTGGTCTGGTGGTTGTCAGCTATCTGTCTGTCTGTCTGTCTCTCTCTCTCTCTGTCTCCTCTCTCTCTTATCACCCACACGCACATTTGTTATTTTGTTGTTGTTGTTGTTGTTGTTTTAAGTACCATTTTCAGTGTTATATTATAGAGAATTGTGGACCAATGAGATAGATGCGACGAAGAAAAAAAAACCAACAACAACAAACAAAACAACCCACCACCAATAACATAGGATTAGCTGAGTACAGAGAAAGATAACTGCCCTGCCTTTTTTTTCTGCCCCTTTGTCCTCCAGGATTCTCTGGCAGATCTAGGGCGCATCAATCATATTATTAAAATCTAATCCAGGTCAATCGACTTTTCTTGATTGATTTCCCACGAGTCAAATGGTCCAGGGAAAGGGCTTCGGACGGGCCATATAGCCATTTTTTGGGGGTTCGGATCTAACACCAGACCACAGATGTTCCAACATCCTTCTTCCTGGACCACCGTGCCTGGACCTCTTTATTTCCTGGGAATCAATCAGGTTATTTTAGAATTTCGGAATCTGACAGTTCTTAAGCCGTGCTTCAACAAAAGTGCTTATTGCTTTCTTTTATTTCTTTAACTGACCTAGATTGACCTGTGATGGGGGTCATAGGTTAATCTTGTTTATATCTGATAATATGAGATACGCTCGGGTATTTATTTATGGGTTTCCCTCAAGGTTATCCTAATAGTAATTAAGATCTACAACTGGGATTGGTCGTTATCGCTGTTCTAATTGTCTTAAGGCCTCTCTCTCTCTCTCTCTGCCCCCCCCCCCCCCTCTCTCTCTCTCCTTCCCTCCCTCTCTCTCTCTCTCTCTGCCCCCCTCTCTCTTTCTCTCTATCTCTATCTCTCTCTTTTCACTCTCGCCCACTTTTTTTTCTCTTCCCCCTCCCCCTCTCTCTAACTCTTCTCTCTCGCTCTCTCTCTCTCTCTCTCTTTCTCTCTCTCCCTCTATCTCTCTCTTTCTCTCTGCTAACCCTCTCTCTAACTCTTCTCTCCCCCCCCCTCTCTCTCTCTCTCTCTCTCTCTCTCTCCCTCTATCTCTATATCTCTCAAGCTAACCCTCTCTCTCTCTCTCTCTCCCTCTCTCTCTCTCTCTCTCTCTCTCTCTCTCTCTCAAGCTAACAAAACTTGTTTTTCTCCCGTGTTTATCCTTCCATAAACGATCAGCACACTGACATGATTTTCAGATCCTGTTTTTCTAAGCTCCTAGATTTAGCAAACGAATCATGAGCCATAATGCCTGACCTATCCTAAGTTCTGTACCCCCCCCCCCCCCCCCCTCCCCCCAGTCACCGAGGCCGCGGCGCGTGCAGTGGCTCCTCAATAGAAATCTGAACGCCGAGGAAGAATAAAGAAATTGTTCTCTATTCATTGGGCATTTTCGGAGGGCCATAAACACAGCCTCAGCTAGACTAGGTAGTGGTGTGTGGCGTGTGTAAAGTTCTACAACTCTGTGACTTGTGTCGTGCTGAAAGTCTTGTATGACGCACATTCCAGTGATAGGAAATGGGGAAAACCAGATCTAGGTATTATCTCCCCCTTTTTTTGTCGTTGAAAAGAATTATGAAAGGGGGTAAAAATCGTGAACAGCGTACACTTGGCACTCTCGTGGTTGGATTTGAACCAAACTTTAAACCACTGATACACGCAAACAGAATCGACACGGACAACCAGGTTTTTTTTTCTTCTTCATTTTGTTTAGGCTAAACTCTTGTTTGCTAGCAGAACTTTCTATTATTTTTGTTTTATTCATCATCATCATCATCATCATCATCTTTTTCTTCCCCGGGGGGTGGTAGAAGGCTGTCATCCATCGTTACTACTGATGATAGCATCATAGAATGAGATAAAACTTTGTTTACCTCAACTGGAACATTTTTGTGGTTTGCAGTGGCAGCACAAAGGTTACTTAAAAAACCCCCAAAACAACCAATAGTCATACTCAGGTGACGTACCCATAAATAATTATTACTAATACAGCAATAATGGAGACACGATGACAGATCAGGAAAGAAAAAAACTTCCCACAAATATGATAGCACAAGTCAAGAAAAATTTCCGATAGGGCTCAAGTCTACATTAAT
>JAWDGP010006886.1:382500-389460 GCA_033675545.1 Elysia crispata
GTGGTGCGGTGTGCGGAGTTTCTTTTTGTTTCATCTCTCTCTGTCTATGTCTCTCTCTGTCTCTCGGTTTCTTTTTCTCTATCTTTCTGTCTCTCTATCTCTGTCTAGCTGTCTCTCTCTCCCTCTTTCTGTGTATCTCTGTCTCTCTCTGTCTCTCTCTCCCTCTGTCTCCCTCTCCCTCTCCCTCTCTCTCTCTCTCTTCTCTCTGTCTCTCTCCCTCTCTCTCACCCCCCCTCTCTCTGTCTCTCTCTCCCTCTCTCTGTCTCTCTTCTCTCTGTCTGTCTGTCTCTCCCTCTCTGTCTCTCTTCTCTCTCTCTCTCTCCCTCCTCTCTCTGATTGTGTATACATGTACAGATTTAACTTCTAGACATGTGTTTTGTCCTGGTTGAAATATGCGAAGAAGATGATGGGTATTTTTTCTGTTTAGTTTTTGTTTGTTTTTCTTTTTCTCTTTTTGGTTTTTCAATTTTCCCCTTCTCTTCTTTCTGATTGTAAATACATGTACAGTGTTAAGTTCTGTACTTGTGCTTTGACGTGGTTGAAATAGTTTATGTGAAGGGGATTTTTTTTTTTTGGTCTTTGGTTTAATTTCCCCCCCCCCCCCCCCCGTCTCGTCAGCCTCAAGGATATATTTTCAGTGTGTAAATAAGGATGCCATGGCCTTGAGATTAGAACAGAGATCTAAGCTGTGTAGAGTTTGAATCCGCGTTCCATGTTTATCGGCTTGACGAGTTTGGTTTTTTGCATTTGATATAAATTAAGAATGGAGAAAGTGTAATCATAATCCACCCCTCTCTCTCTCTCTCTCTCTCTCTCTCTCTCTCTCTCTCTCTCTCTCTCTCTCTCTCTCTCTCTCTGACTGTCTGTCTGTCTGTCTGTCTCCTCTCTCCCTCCCTCTCTCTCTCTCTCTCTCTCTCTCTCTCTCTCTCTCTCTCTCTCTCTCTCTCTCTCTCTCATTTCTGCCGTCTTTTCATTTCTCCGGTACTTGTTTCCCCCCCCCCTTACTCTTTATTGCATTGCTTCCTCACTTTTTCTTCTTTATTACAGTTCTTTATGTCTTTCTCACACTACAGCGGGTCCTCTCTCTCTCTCTCTCTCTCTCTCTCTCTCTCTCTCTCTCTCTCTCTCTCTCTCTCTCTCCGCCTCCGGCGGAAGTGCTGTTTCACTCTCTCCGTGACTTCCGAATCGGACTCCAGAGATGAGTGTCGGGATTGTCGATGTCACGTGACCTCTTGGTTCCAGACGATATCCTTTGACACAAGGACACCCGTACTCACGAGGCCCGACACCTGAGGTGTGAGGTGAGCTCCTCACCCTAGCGGCCCTTCCTGGTGAAATGTTGAGGACGACTCGCAGCCTCCTCTAGAGGAGACGGAGAGCTACAGGAGAAAGATAGAGAGAGATAGGATGAAAGATGATAATAAAGATTTACAGAAAGGGTGAAGAATAAAATGAGAGAGGAAAAAAATGTGAAGGAAAAAAAATGAAGGCAGAGAGGGTGACAGAAGAGAAGAAGAGAGAGAGAGAGAGAGAGGGGGGGGGGGGAGACAGAGAGAGGGCGATAGAAAGAGAAAAGGGACGGAAAGAGAAGAGGGGGAGAGAGAGAGAGAGAAAGAGAGAGAGAGAGAAAGAGAGAGAGAGAGAGAGAGAGAGAGAGAGAGAGAGAGAGAGAGAGAGAGAGAAAGAAAGAAATTAAAGAAGCGCAAAAGTTGATAAAGTTAAAAGGAAGTTATTGTAACAGTTAATACGAAAGAGAAGTAGATATTTAGAAATAGGGGGTGAAGAGAAATAGAAACGGAAAAAGGATTGAGAGAAAGGGAGGGGAGGGGAGAGTTAGAGACATACGAAAAAAAAAATTCAAGATAGAGAGAGAAAGGAAGAGAGAGATAAAGATTCTGGAGGAAGACAGGTCTATAGATAGATAGATAGATAGATAGACACAGAGAAATACACACACCTTCACCAAAAAGCTGGAGAAAGTAGTTTAATCATTTCATCCGTTATTTTTTTCCCCCCAGTAACTCCCCGCGCCTCTTTCCAAACCTGTGGTTTTTTTTTCCCTCTTTGATCATTCAATTCAAGCATAGGCAGGAAATTTCCCGCACACCCCCGCTTCCGACCCAAGTTTTATCACCCCCTGTCCTCACTTGGCGAGTGGCCAAAAATAAATTATCCTCTGTATAGTTCACCACGTGACGTGAGCACGGACTTTCGCGACTGGAAACCATTATTCGTGAGGTTGGGCAATCTATTGAGACCTGTCTCCGAATAAGGCTGTTTAATATGATGTATAGAGAGTAGACTTATTAACCGGTCACTCTGGATAATGGATTAGGGTGGTTTTTATTTTTTTTCCCCTGAAGATGAGATGTAAAACAAGAAGGGAGAGGCAGATGAATTGTGGGATGGTGAGGGCGGCCTGGGTGGTCGAAGGATAAAATGTTTGCCCTAAAATGTGGAGGAACATCGTGGCTAGGTTCGCATCCAGCCATCAAGATGGCGGGTGTTCTTGATTGGTTCGGATGAAAATTTTGTTAGATTTTTTTACGTAGTGTGCAGGCTATATCAGATAGTTGAATATCTCAGAAGGTCCTATCGCTATTTAATATATATATATATATATATATATATATATATATATATATACCATGAAAAAAAAAAAAAGAAAGAAAGAAAAAAAAAAGGGGTAGTCAAAGTACTTAAAACGAAAGTAAGATATAGAAAAATGTTAAGAGTTACCTCCCATGTAATGTTATTTCTTAGCCGAGCAGACAAATTAACATCGCATCGGCCGAGCGACCGTGAAGTGTGCCTGGCGGAGCGTGAAGCGAGCAGACGGTGAGGATGAAGATGATTTCACCGGCCACTGGCCACGCCTGGTCTCAGGCCCGCCACTTGGCTCACACTCCAGGTCTCGTGTCCGCCGGAAGTTGCTCACCCAGGGGCAGATAATCCGATACTGGCGAGTTCCTCGCGCCTCCAGGGATATGCGGCATCTAAATTAGTGAGAAAGTGTAAATAGAGGGGGACATATCCGAGAGAGAGAGAGAGAGAGAGAGAGAGAGAGAGTGAGAGAGAGAGAGAGAGAGAGGATGGAGAGTGAGAGAGAGAGAGAGAGAGAGAGAGAGAGAGAGAGAGGATGGAGAGTGAGAGAGAAAATAGAGAAAGCCGCTACAATTACATCATAAATGATTCTCATCGCTATATCATGATCATGATCATCACCGTCATCATCGTCATCAAAATCATGCCAGTCATTTTTCGCCATCGCCAATTCTACCGTTCCTATCACTGCCACAAGCAATTGCTATATAACTTGTCATCACGATCAACCGTATCATCATCATCATTATTATCATTTTCATCATCATCATCATTATGATCATTATCATCATCATCATTATCATCATCATCATCATCATTATTATTAATATTATTATGATTATTATTATTGTCATTATAATTATTATTACTCTTCATTATCCTCCTCCTCCTCAACGTCACATACCATTACCAGCACAAAACAAATAAGTCGCACTCCAACCACTTTAACCTTCACCCCCTCCCCCACCCATTTTCCGGTATTCATACCACACATAACGTGTTTTATGCCCCGAGACTAAACTTATTTGAAAAAAGGTTTTAATCTATATCCGGATACCCAAAGGGGGGCGGGTAATCTCCCCTGCCAATGACGTCACAAGCGGAAGTACTTGAGACTTCTCGCCCAACCGCCAATGTTAACACAGGACCAAGAGTGGAACTTCATCAGTTCTAGGCTCACTTCTAGCCTCAGATCTTGGAACATTTACAAGTGTCCCACCACAGGAAAGCAGCAACCGTCAAAGATTGTCTGAAGCTAAGCGCTGTGGCCGTGTGCGTGAACAAACAGTCGTGGCGTGAGGTGGGGGGTCTCAGAGTTACATTAACGGTGGGGGAATTAAGCTACATTAACTTCATCATAGTTGCACCTAGTATGGGGAATCTACCTACACAACACTCCAGGAATGCACCAAGTTGGAGGGGGGGGGGGGGGGGGTAATCATTCTACATTAGCACGCCATAGTTGCACCAATTAGTGTGGGGGAATCCATCTACAAAGGACCTCAGAGTTGCTCCGTGTGGGTAAATCGACTTACATTAACACAATATAGTTACAATAAGTGTGGGGGAAATGGACCTGCATTTTCATGCCATAGCCGCACTAAGTGTGGGGGAATCGACCTACACAGGACCCTATAGCCTCACCAAGTTTGGGGGAATCGACCTCCACAGGACCCCAGAGCCGCACCAAGTGTGGGGGAATCGACCTCCACAGGACCCCATAGCCGCACCAAGTGTGGGGGAATCGACCTCCACAGGACCCCAGAGCCGCACCAAGTGTGGGGGAATCGACCTCCACAGGACCCCATAGCCGCACCAAGTGTGGGGGAATCGACCTCCACAGGACCCCATAGCCGCACCAAGTGTGGGGGAATCGACCTCCACAGGACCCCAGAGCCGCACCAAATGTGGGGAAATCGACCTCCACAGGACCCCATAGCCGCACCAAGTGTGGGGGAATCGACCTCCACAGGACCCCATAGCCGCATCAAGTGTGGGGGAATCGACCTCCACAGGACCCCAGAGCCGCACCAAATGTGGGGAAATCGACCTACACAACACTTTAGACAGTCATCAGTTTCTCGACAACCTTGTTAAGCTTTAACCGTCAAATAAGTTTCATAAATACTGCCTGGAGGGAAATAGTCCCCACGAGTGAAAAAAGGTGTACGTGTGTGTGTGTGTGTGTGAAGTTTGGAGTTTATTCTTCTGTCGGATTTAAGTTGATAGGTTTTTTTTTTTTCAGGCTTGGTGGTGCGAAACCAAGAAAATTATAAACAGTACGCGAGATTAAATTTAAGTGATAGGTAAACAGTGCAAGAGAAAAAAAAAAACTTAATTGAACGGTAAAAAGTGCAACAGAATATAACATAACTGAAAGATAAATAGTACGACAGATACAACTTACCAAATTTGTTCTTGAAATGGATGAAACACAGATTATTTTATGCAGCACTCAATTTTTTTTTCTTCCCGGTTGCACTAAAGGTAAAGCTGGAAGTTCAAAACACTTGCACGGTATTGCACTGGATTTTAATTTGATCTGAAGTGCGCAATTATTGTGGAGTGTAGCCCACTTTTTACCCAGATTTTAAAAACACTTAGGTGGGAAGTTGAGTTGTTTGATACAGACGATACATTCGTTACAGAACCACCTGTTGCGAAGTGTGGTCTCCGCCGTGTGGAATTACCTCGGTGAAATTTTATATTCTTGTTCTACCCGGTCTGTCTATCCCTCCTCTTCTCTTCTCTTCTTTCACCTCCCACACTTCTAGCAAGTCGTTTTGCTTTAATTAAAGCAAGATGGTCAGATGCAATGCCACTTAGACAGCTGATTGGCTTGGCATAGTAGTTCAGTCAAAGAGGAGGATCCGGAAGTAGTCGTAATCGGTTTATTGATTTATTGTTTTAAATACTTGATAGTTTTTGCCCTCGCCTCTCTTATGTTCTTACCGTAACTACACGAATTAGAGCAGTCTTGTCAGGGGATTAAGGTAAGGTCTCATCTCTTCAGCCCGACCCTGTCCTTTCAGCGCTTGTTATGTTATTGTACAGAGAATGACTCGAACTTTCTAGTCGATAGACCAAAGCCGCAAGGCATTTTTGAACTTTTATCGTCCAAAAAAAAAAAAAAAAAGATAAAAAAAAAAGGTGAGAAAAGCGGCAGAAAGATCTAAACTAGAGAAGAATAAACGAGAAAATGGAAGGGAAATATGAGTGCTGATTTCTTCTCATCATCACCCTAGAGATGAAGGTCTGTACTATAGGGCAGTGGCTAGCGATGTGTATGGCTCAAGAAATCTCCCCCCATCCAGTGGAATTATGGACGAGTAGATTTGTGCGGTAATGCGATAGTTTGTCTGTTTTCTGTCAACTCCAGCCAGTTTACAGCCTTGAGGATCGGGTTTCCCCGTTAACTGGCTGGCGCTCATACGTACATGATGCTATATATACACACAGAGCTGGATCTGAGAGACTTGGCTGCGGACTACTGACAGCACTTAAACAGCATCGGGTTTCCCCGGACAGCTGCTCTTCCTCTTCTTCTTCTTCTTCTCTCTCTCCCTCTCGCTCTATCTGTTTCCTCCCCCTCTCTGTTCCCCCCTCTCACTCTCTAACTGCCAACTCCCTCTCTCTATATTTCTCTCTCCTCTCTCCTCTCTCTCTCTGTGCCTCTATTCTCTCTCCTTTCTCTCTAGGTCTCTTTTCTCTCCTCTCTCGCTCTCTGTGTGTGTGTCTCTCTCTCTCTCCTCTCTGTGTGCTAAAACTCGAGTGACTGTATCGATATTGAAAGTTGATCCCCCCTCCCCACCCGATGTAACTGAGACGGTGTCTCTCCCCCCCCAGGCCATGGCGCCATCCCCCGAGTCCTAGGCTGTCGCCCGGGCCACAGGTGTGCGCCATCTGGAGTCCGAGCCCAGCTTCCAGGTTAAAGCGTCCTGATGGTCGTCTTACATCGACCCAAGTGATCACATAATCATCATCGCCGTCATCATCATCATCATCATCATCATCATAGTCACCATCATCATCATCATCATCATCATCATCATCATCATCATCATCATCATCATCATCATCATCATCATTATAGTCGCCTTCATCATCATTATCCTCATAATCATCGTCAGAGTCATCATCAATGTCACCATCATCATCATCATCATGACCATCATCATCATCGTCATCAGAGTCATCATCAATGTCACCATCATCATCATCATCATCGTCATCAGAGTCATCATCAATGTTACCATCATCATCGTCATCACCATCATCATCATCCTCATAATCATCGTCGAGTCATCATCACCACCATCATCATCATCCTCATAATCATCATCATGATCATCATCA
>JAWDGP010006887.1:0-77500 GCA_033675545.1 Elysia crispata
GAGAGAGAGGATTTTCTCCCCCCTTATGCCCTCCCCTCCTTAAAATTAAAACAAAATTTGGTTGTAAACAGAGCCATGATTGTGGAGCATATTTTGCATACTGATTTAGCTCATTTTTTTTTTCTGTGCTCAGACTAAGAGGTTGAATGACCTTACAGATGTGTCCCCCAAATGTCAATTCTTTCTGCATTTCATTGGCTCAACTGAAGCTTCATAAAGGTTTACTCATCAGAGTGTTCATATTTTAGTTTACATATTGAGCACTGTTCTCCTTATCTTTATCTTTTTTTTTAAACATTTGAGCTGAATATGATCAATATCAAATAAGTCTAGAGCTTCACTTGGCCCCACTGGTCACGCAAAAAGAAAAACAGCAATTTGAAAATTAGATCTAGATTTATAAATTAAATATATAATTTGTTTGGAATGAAAATCATCCACTATTATTTTAGTATCATGCCATGCCTGTATTTGATTTTAGATCTAGATTTATTCTAGCGCTATTTATTATTTCCCTATCAATTTTGATAATCAACTAGGTTTAGGTTAATATGTATCTTAGGAAAAAACAAATTGTCCCATCATAGGTATCAGAGGAAGAAATAAGAACGACGATGTTTGGATGTGAAGATGGAGAGAATGATTTTTTTTTCGAACAAATGAAGGATAAAGTGAACAAATTGATGGTTTCAATTATAACATAATTCTCCATATTCCTATTGGAAATATAAATAATAAACAAAACGACACCATATCGATAAAACATTTCTCTCAATTTCATACTTTTACTCAGGATGATCCTTAATAATGAAAAAATAATGTACCCGTCATAGAATTATCTTTACACTTTTTCTTATTTTACAAAAGTATGCGAAGTAAGTTCAACCTTACAGATTTCAGTTTCCATCAAGCACAAGTGCTTGATTTGCAGAGGATCACATGATTATTCAAAATAAACAGAATTCAGTAAATTTAAGGAAACTTCAAATTCCTGAGGTTGACCTCCAGTTAAAATCATTATTAATCAACTTTCACTCCCTTCTTCACTTTTTTTCATATAACTCACTTCACTCTGTTGTTCAGGCAGCTTCATCACATCAAATATACGGAACACAATCTTGAAAAGGTCTCGCCACCAATGAGTATGGTAGTTATCTCCATAAGTCTTCATTATCTCAAACATCACCGTCAAACCTCTTTTGAAAACATGACATGAAAAGAGTTATCGATAAATAAATTTACCTTAAAAACATGGCAAATTTTAACTAATTGGTTTATGCTATTTAAAAATCATTTGAAACCCTTCAATTAAATAACTGCAGTAACCACCATGATTACTCTAATGAAAAACATGATGTGAAGAAAAATGATTAAAAAAAAGTTGAACTAATCGGTAACTAAACCTGATAAAAAGTTGATTAATTTTTTAAAATAAATTTTATAAAATTAAAAATTAATTGAAAACTCTTTTACTCATACAACAATAATGACCAATAAAATGACTCCAATGAAACATACCTAGTGCGAACATCCAGCTTGCAGCGGTTAATAACACAAGAGAGTTCAAACAGCACAGGGAACCAACCCTTCACCCACACACGATCTTCTTCTGGTACGTTTATTTCTTCACCTGCATGCTCACGAAACATCTGGCAAAGGATGAAGAAATATGCACAGGAATAAGTAACTAAACTTGAAGAGCTTTATTATGTATATCTTTCATTCATTTTTACTCATCTGTCTTTTAAAATTTTAAGTCATTTTTTGCTGCTTCGATGGAAAATTACAATTTTTCTTTTTAAAATTATAACAGTTTTATCTTCTGTATTTACCTAAAAAGATAAAACCTTTTGATCTTTAAATAAGGCAACATAATCCTTTTCTCTTTTATTTTTTTCCTAAAATAGGATCCTCCTCCAGTTTTAAACCAAAACTAAATTATTCTGATCTTCTTGTTCAAAATACAATAAGCAAAAAAATTAAGGAAAGTCATTCATGATTTGCAAGAAGAGTAAAAGTAATACAGCCTCAAAAAGAAAAGTTAAATTGCAAAAAACAAGGAATCAAAATAAAGAGTGCTTCAAGCGTCAGATGGTTGAAATTTTTGGTTTCCCTTCTTTGAAGAGACATTTCAAAAACTTAATATCAATTACATTAGGTTTCTCTGCTACATATTTGGCACAGTTCCTTATTAGACGTATGGCTTCCATGCTTGTGTCAGGAAACATCGCATTACAAGCAAACTCAGACAAACATTTCACTGCATCTTGGAATGAATCTATGATGGCCGCAAAATGCTTCTCAAACACAGTTGCTGAAAAAAAAATAATAATTATACACTTCATAAATATTTCAGTGAATCCTGCAAAAGGCATTTCATTCTTGGCATTGTTCTAATAATATGGCCGTTTTCCTTTGGGATCTTTGTTTTCTTTTTTTTTTTTTTGACACAAGAAGTATAAAAAAAACAGTAAAAAATTTGGAAAAAAAAAGGCTTTATTCTTTTTCAAGCAAATTCAGATGTGTACTCATTTCAAGATGCTCTTTCAGCGATATTCATAGCCAATATCAGGAGTTTCATATAACATATTTACAAATAATTTAACCAAAACTAAAAGCATCTACAATCAAAGGGCATAAACTCGTGAGGCTTGAATCTGACCAAAGTATAAGACCAAAATTCATATATAAAACTTATTAGATTTCATTATCAACAGACTAATCTATCAGTTTTCCTGCAACTACACAAAGGAAAAAGAAAAAGTAATTAATTAATAAGTCTTACAGATTTATTTAATGCAAAGAATAGTATGATAATCAAGTATCACTATTGATTTACAAAATTTATGCTTAGTGCATAGTGCTATTTTATATATACCAGATCCCAATGCAGTTAAGAAAGTGCTCAACTGCAATCTAAATCTAAATCTGGACAATCATAACTTGTTTTTGTTTCCTACAAAAATGTGGATTTTAATCTGTAAATGAAGTGTTGTATTATCATTTTACAGAATCATTCAAACTGTAAGTTTGAATTTTACTTAATTGATACAGTATTTGTTCAAACATTTTTTTCGATTAATTATCATTAGATTCAATGGCAAGCTCAGGAGTTATAAAACTACCACCATCAATACAAATAATTTTTTGATGATAGCTTTACAAGTTCAAGTGATTGTACTTTGTTTCGAGTCGCCTTATGATCCTTTATTTAAATTGAGATATATCCGACCTTTGAAGTGTCCGAGGAGCATTGAGATTTTCTTTGCTATGATTAATCTAAAACTGGAATTAAGTCAGAGAGACATCCTAAGCTAAAGCCTTAAACTCCAATAGACATGTAGTAGCCAAGTAGTAGTCAAGTGGCTCTCAGACCGTGTGAAAAGGCTTGTTTTTCATGATTGAGTTAGAAACAACAATTACAAATATTGGCAGCTTAGAGGTCTGCTGAGAGTCAAGAAAAAAAATGAGGTTCAATAGAATGCACAAAACAAAATACGAAAGAAACATTAGAAATACCAGCAGAAAGTACTGCAAATTGAATGAAAATTGTGAATATTCCCTAGTTTCATGGGATAGTCATCTCTAAAAATTAAATATTTTTATTTCTCTTGAATGTAAATTTTACAAAGTATTTTTTTTAACCCCCCAAGATATACTCTAAACCCTTACAAATAATTTTGCCAGTTGTCTGGAATGAAAGGTCTACAATGCCCTCATCATGGTCAGAAGCTGCCAAATGGAATACGCTGAAGATGTTTTTCCATCCTGATTTGATGTTGGCTGCTTGTGAGTTGACCATTTGTGCCACACAGCGCACCACCATGTCTCTGATGGCTGGGGATCTATGAATGTACAAAAAAGAATATTAGCTTAAATTTTGTAAAAATGTTGTGGATGAATATGATGATAACTTAAAACAATCTTTTTGGAAAAATGTTCCTGACCTTACGTAGATTTGGTGATAAACAAAAAATCAAATGAGAGTATATTTGAGTCTCAAGTACACTGGTCCTGAAATGTTGCACACTATCAAACAGAAAATTTCAAGTGCACCTACCATCTCTAGGCATGATTTTTGCTCTATACTAAACTGCTCCATATTATGATTTTGCTTATACAATGATTCTTAATTTTTAGACAGTGATTTTTTTTTTTTTAATATATAAGTATGTTCCATAGTTATAGGTTATGTAACTAATAAAGTTGAAATATGTTTCATGAAGAAAAAATACTATGGAGAGGTATAATTGGAAAATCTTCGCATGAAAATAAGAAATTCAACAATTGCCTCACAAATACCTTGAAAATAAATCAATGTTCTACAAGGCCAATAAAATTAAATCTATATACAAAGAGCTGAATATTCAAGGATAGTATTTTGCATCTCAACTTCAAAGAACTTTGTTTTTTAAAACTGTTTAGAGACTCACTTGTTTCTCTTCATTATATGCTCAAAGGGTCTCAAGAAATCCTTCTGGAACCTGAAATTTGCAAACTCTCCTTTCTCAATAAATTTCATTGACAGCTGTCTCAATGAATCCACAGCAAAAAAGGCAATGTCTTCATTAGGGTTACATCCTACCTGCAAGTTGAAAAGAGAGAAACATAGGCTTGTTAAAAGAAAGACCTTTCACAACAGAAAAGAACACTTATTTTCACTCATTATGGAATAAAAGGTACAATTTAAACTGTAATCCATGAAAGTATGAAATAGATTTACATCAACAAAATATGAACATGCAATATTTAACTGCTTCATTCCTTATATCAGAAAAAGTTAGTAAATACCCCTGTGTAGAAAAAGACCAAGTTGAAGGTAAAAAATGAACATTCACCAAACAACATCCTAGACTAAATGCAATTTTTCAAAGTTATCATTAGGAGTAACTGCCCCATAATAGGTGATTTTCAATAGCCCACAACAAACTTGTATACAGAAGACAAATACTCAAAAAATTTATGATGTCAGGGAATAAAATTATATTTGAAAGATTTCAGCTTCATATAAATTCTTTTGACTAAACTCCAAAAAAAATGATCAATGAATTTCCTTATTTTATTTACTGATTTAAAGATGGCTGATATGACATCACTACTCCTTTTATCATTATCACTTTTATTTATTCTGGCACCCATAAAACATATCAGTGTAAGGATTTAATTACAGTAAACAAATGATTTTCTGCATTTTTGATACCTCAAACTTTGTGTTTAAGATATTGGTATAATTCAGTAGCTTGCAGGAGAAATTAATTTGTTTTTTCTACTTAACTAAACTCTATGCAGTCATTTCTTTATAAACAAACCTTATTGAAGTGTTCGCAGAGATAGTGCCAAATGCGAGACCACTGCAAACGAATTCGGCCCATATTGTAGTATGAAATTTCTACGATCTTCTGCAAGCTGAACATACGTGGATGGGACATACTGGCAAGCTCATCCATAGATACTTGACACAGAGCACGAGTAAATTCCACTACAATGCAGAAGTTAAAGATGTGTCAAATCAAGCTTCTATAAGAATATGTGATGAGATTTTGAGATATTTAAAATCACACTGAGAAATAAAAACAAAAGTAAAGATAAATCTAATAATCTTTCTTTTAAAAAAAGTCATTGCATACAATGATAAAGAGAAACAGAAACATGAAAAGAATTAAGCAGCTTATTTTAGACATTTGAAGCAAAAACCTACCTTATAGCCAGTTGAATGTTAGATATGTCTGCTTGATTTGATTATTTAACCCTTTGCCGTTTAAACCGGCCAAATCCGGCCAAAAATGGAAGCGAGCCTCCTGTTTAACCCGGCCAAAAGCGGCCGTGCTATTCATATCTGGCTACGGGTTAAGCCGGCCAAATACGGCCTTGACGTTTCCCTTTGTTTGAGAGTTCTATTTTGGACGAAAGCTGGGGTGAATCCTATCTAAAAATAGAAAATTGCAACATTCTAATTATAGTTGAATAGCTTCGACCCAGAATAACACGGGATTCCTTGACATAGAAAGCACGGGGAAGCCCTAACACTCAGTCTTGCAACGTTTGTTCTGACTAGCTCTACAGATAGCTTTTCTTGCTCTGACTTTGTGACGTTCATTATCTTTGATTGACCATGGACACTCCAGATAGCGCCACTGAGCTAGACTTTGAGTCTAATGTTGATACCAGCCCCGATCCTTGATTGAAAGAGTATAACTAAGTTGGAGCGAAAATATATAGAGTCTAGATCTAGGTCTAGATTCTAGATCTAGATCTAGATCTAGACTCCAGTTCCAGAGAATCTAGTATCTTGGCTAGATATTAAGTCCGGGGGAAGGCACTGCTTGGACAACTTATGATATGGGAGAAATAAAACAAAGTAAAACTAGTTAAAAAGTTAATTTTAAATTATAAACGAGAGATCGGTTCGATGTTTCATGTTGCTACAGTTGTATACCGATCTTTGCCTCTGTTCACATCCCAATTCTGCTCCTACATAGCCTAGCTTAGTTTCGCTCACTTAGAAATTAGAAAAAAAAAACAAAAAAAAAACAAATCTTAGATTCTACATCAAGATCTAAATAGATATGAATAGATGGAAGATCAAGAATATTTTGCTTTGCATGCAAAGTGTCTTCACTAGGATGATGGAAGCTAGATTTACGTATTTCGCGTACGACATTATTTTCAGTTTCGTGAGCTAGTGTCCTAAAAAAGTTATGCTTCGTTAAAAAAAAAGCAGGTTGATCTGATGTTTATAATGTTGTGACTTTGATTGTGAATAAGATTTAGAAAGATTTTTTTTCACTTTTAGCTTCTGCTCAGTGCTATCTCTTATGAAATTTGTTTTGTAGGCCTAGGCTGTATAGTGCGTGGGTGTTTATGAAAGTTACGTTTTGGATTATGAAAACAAAGACTAAAAAAAGCAAGTTGGACTGTTCCCTTTTTATTGACAATGTCTATGTCTTTTTTTTCCTCTTGAGTTTGTGTCACTCTGTACAGTCTCTTGATTTTTTTTTTGGATTTTTTTTTCATTCTAGTGAATCTGTATGCAAGGGATTCAAATGAAAATGAAGAAAAATGATAAAAAATAATACTAAAATGTACTGAAAACTCTTCAAAACAGTTTCATTATTTAGCACATTCAATTTTATGCAAGTTATCAAAATTTCATAGCTTTAACATCCATAGTGGCCTAACTACAGCTTATTTTCTAGAACCCCCCTGTAGAGCCCTCATCTGACCAAAAAAATGTAAACAAACAAGGGTGTCCCTGTTACCAGGAAGCTGAACCTAGCATTCAAAATGGCCGCCGCCTAATATAAACAGCAAAGGGTTAAAAAAAGAATTTTTTAAACAACTATCTGATACAGATCAAAGGAGTGGGCTAGTTTGATTATAGGCAAAAACTGTAAGCATGTCCAAACAGTACTGTCTATAGGGCAGAAAAAAATTATTTGAATGTTGTTGTTTTTTTTCGTGTAAAATTGGTCTACAACAATTGAAACTGTAAGAAATAAATTACAGAACTGTATAAAAGAAGATAAGGGAGAGATGTTGAAAAGGAAAATGAAATGGAAGAATAAGAAGCGGTGTATATCAGTATCAAAAGAAGAATGTCAATCAATACCGGAGAGTGGAAGCAAAAACTGCATGAAAAAGCAGTGTGTATTACCTATAGCATCACCATCAAGTTTGACCGAGCCAGTAAAGATTCTGTCAACAGCAACCACCACACTCTGTGAGCTTGTCTCTCCTACAGTTTCCTGAAATGTTGCAAGACGTTGTCGGTCCATGCTTCCCATGTTGCCCTTTACAATCACTAAGAGTAAACCAAGAAATGTTTCATAGAATGATATTTGATATTGGCTAATTTGAACTAGTTTACTAATTATTTTTTTATCAGACATATTATTGTGTATTTTATTAGATTAATTTCTTTTCAATCTGTTCAAAATTGGGAAATGTAAAACGAGGTATGAAAGACTTCACTGTGAAAAACAAATTTAATGAGACAATTAGGGATAACTGTAAGTTCAAAGGTAAAATGTAATTCATTCTTTTTTATCATCAATTGCTGAAGACTGTGGGCACATAATTCAATACAGCTTAAAGTTTTCAAGGTGCCCAACAACTTGATAGTATTCAGTAATTGAATATACAGTGATGGTTCTCATGACAGCGAGATAGATAGCAATGAGTATTTTTTTTTCTTTCAAAATTCAAATCATGAATAATTTTTTTGTAAATGTTTAATGCCCACTGAAAATTATTAAAATATTGAGGATTATATTTTCAGAATAAAAGTATTTGACTGATGCATATTTTCATCCTTGTCTGTGTAAATGAGGAGTTTCAACACAATTCTATAATTTTGAGATATGACCTATCTCGCTCTTGTTTGTAAATTATGGCATATGGTCACCTAGAAAAATGTTCATTGTTTTTTTTTTTTCAATTTTTACAAACTTCCCCTAATTAAATGTCACCACAATTTGTTAAAAAAAAAACTTACTTAATTATCTTGTAAACTCATGACGTAGCGCATTGTATCCATGTACAATTAATTACTATCTCAAATCAGCCAAAATATTCACTTACACACCAATGATTGAATATTTAGGTCAGAGAGACAATAAATTTTTTTACATCGCTGGGGTTCCATATACAGGCATAAATTTGTTGCTTTCATAATTTACTTACTCTCAGGGTCATGAGCTTCCACAGGATTACTTGAGTGGGGAACACCACTAGCAATATACTTAGTTTTCACACCAGTACCAATCAGCTGAGCCAACTCTAATTGAGAAATGCACCTTAGGATCTAGACAAAGGAGAAAATTATATACTACAGTCATGGCTTAAAAATAATAAAATGCATGAGGTAGAGAGAAAGGAAGGGATAGAAAGGTATATTGATACAGATAAACTAAAAGGACAAAGGCAGAAGAGTAGAAAACATATTTCTTTTAAAAAAGGAGAAAGATTAAGGGGGAGAGAAAAAGTCACACACACAGATGGAGTGGGAAAGAAATATAATAAAGTAGTTAAGGGAAATAAGAAACTAAAGATTTAAATCCATACTAGATATAAAACATATCACATCCTTAGTACCTCTAGCCAAGATTTCCCAAGATAGTTCCCATCAGTGTGAGCCACAGAGATCAATGTCTTGATTGTATCAATATTTTTTGTTTTCATTTCTGTGATAGGAGTGGCACATGTGAGGAGAGTGAATCTTGCTAAGGCTTGGACATATGCATCCCGCTCCAACTGTTAATGAGATCCAAGGGGAAGATGAAAACAATGAATAACTGCATAGAAAACATCATGTAATTAAAAGTCATTGACAAGGGAAAGATTAGATACAAGAACATAGTCAGAAATAGCAAAATCAAGGAAAATATATTTTAAAAATTAATCAGAGAATAAGTGTTATTCAAGAAGTCGCTGAAAACGATCTTCAAGAAAATCAAGGTTAATATGCCTAAATGAAATGCCAAATTGTTGGAATATATAAGTAAGATGACATAATTTTAACTTGCGAGCATATGTCAAGAGCAGTTTCATTGAGGTTATTGCAAGAACAAGTTAATCTGAAAATATACCAACTTGTTTCATTCTTATTTCATACAATGTCTCATTTTAACTTTTGTAATTTTTGTAACGTTTGTTGAAAATACCTCCATGTGGAAGATACAGGCAATGCGGATAGCACAGCGTATTCCATCTAAACAAAACTGGGCAATCTCAGTATCATCACAATCTTGAAGTCCCACACTGAAAGCAGCCAAGAATGGAGTCCAAGCCAGCTAAAAGAAAGGTAGGACATTGTAGTATTATAAAGGTACTTATAAAAACTATGAAAAAAAATCTTGGACTTGACTAAACTTACTGTAAAACTATTAATCAGCAATACAAAGCTGTGTTTCTCAGTGAATTTAAATTCTATGGCCCTCTTAAAGCTTGCAATGCTATGCATTTTTCAAAACTGGCTCTTGCAGAATCTAATATTTTGAATGAGGTTTTTTTTTTCCAACCCAACTCTTCAATTTTTTTCATACTAAATTAATGCTTTGAGATATTCCATGTATCTTGCAATTAAAAAAATCACTTTTAAAGTACAAGCAACTGCATATGGCACAACAACCATCACAACTGAAATTATTTTACTTTTGTTACTGAAGCATGAGGTTTTCATAAAACTCCTTGGAACCAAAATTTCATTATCAATCCACAATTTCAACTGCTATCCGTGTAATGGAGAGAACAAGTTATGGATTTAGGTTTACCCTTCTTGCAATTTATGACAAACATGATCTTCATTTACTTTGAACATGGGCCTGACATGCTCTTGATGAGTAGCACTTGTGAATGATGCCTGGAGGTGGCTAACACTCTCCATCAGAGCTTTAGCCGTTTGTGCCATGTGCTCCATCTCAATGTTGTATACAAGTTTGCGCTGTTTGTCTGATGTTATGTCCTCTGCAGAGAAAAAGATGTGCTAACTTAACTATCTTGCATGTTTTTCTTAAATTAATAGAGCAAAAACATTCTATCCTGGATTTTTATTTTATTTTTGCTATGAGATTTAAAACTGTAAAATTTTATGTCAGATAAACATATCTTTGAATCACTAGTGTATCTATAAATTAGGTTTATAAACATAGCACTTTCTAAAATAAACAGATAATCTAAACAAGAAGCTCAAACTAAAAAAGCATTAAGTACTTTCCAAAAACCGATCAGTTTCTTTAGCTTCAAAGGATTTTATTTCCCTTTCCCGAGTATGGGGCTAGGCAGAGGACATGGTCCTGCAGGAAACTTCACCCTTTTGAAGCTCACTCTTAGACTGCCCTGCGATGACCCACATCCTGTGGTGTGTTCCAAAGGAATACTCTGATGGTGCTTTGGTAGCCAGGGAGGCCTCCTACCCTAGAAGATGCTCTCCCAGATGCCAATTAAAATTAGGATGTCGATTTTCCATTTAAAGCTATCTGCATTTCCTTCAAGCAGTTTTATTTGTACTTCTTTCAGCTTTTTTTTCTCTATACTTTTAAATTTTTGGGTTCTCATTTGCTCTTTGCAGATTTGCTAAGCAGACACAAAGCTCCAGAGAAAAAAGGTTTTGGTAATGTTTTAAAAGACATAAAACTGTTGAGTTTATTTCTCTCAAAATTTGTTGAATAAGTTCATAGTTCTACATACCTATTACCATTGTATGTACTGTGCCTGTCTTACTTCTATCAATACCCTTTTACTCTTACTTGCAGAGGTGCTGACTTTCATTCCTCCACTAGAAGCTTTCATTTTAATTTCTTTGCCAGAAATTTCATCATAAATAGCAGAAAGATAGTCAGGTGGTAGATCTTTGCTGTCATTGATGCCTCGATTCATCCTAATATATTGCTCCTTTGTCATTTTATGATTTGCTTTCACCTATAGAAACAGAGAAGATAAGTATGCAGTTTCTTTCTATTGAGGTATGACAATAATGTGGACCGTGTTTATAAATTCCTTCGAAGATTTTTTTTTAAATTGATAGAAACAGAATTCTCTTGTTAGAGCACTGCAAGAAATACCATATCTGTGTATGCTGTTTTTAGCTCTTTTAACATTGAAAGATAGATTATTAGCGATTCAATGATGAAAGCTGCATTCAATATTTTGCACAACTAATGTTATGATTGATAGAAAAAGAACCCCAATTGTAAATCATAAATAAAAAAAATGAAATTGGTTTATATTTTTGTACAAACTTTTAGGTAAAAATCACGATAATACTTTTTAAAAAATTATAATTGTTTTCATGTTGGTGTTTTTAAGACTTTTTAAATTTAAGCAATAGTTATGGAAACTCTTACATTACATCAAACAGTTAGCAAAGTAATGAGTCCCAAATCAATAACACCCCTAAAAATTTTTTAACTTACTATACAGTCAAATATTGGAGAAAACATTTATTGGACTAAAGGTTGAAGCGATATTTTTAATACATTAAATATCAAACCTGAGGATTGTGTAGGTCTGTTGTCAACATGATTACAGAGAAAGCTAAAACATAGGCTGTGTCTGCACTAGCAAATATTTCCAGTCTGTAATCAAGGAATAAGCAAAATTTCAGTGTAATGTTTTGTACATGTGCTTCAGATTAAGTTTCAAACAACCACAATATATTATTTGCTAGAATATGCTAACAGAAATGGATTTGATACTTCACACAATTTGTTAAAAGAGTTAAATGAATCTATATTTTAACATCGGCCTCTCTGAGCTTTCAAAGCAAAGGATAGTGTAAAACAAAAACATAAGAAAAAAATAAAGTAAAGCAAACAATTTATTTTTCTAAATATGTTTGTCATTTATCTGAAGAAAAAAAATACCAATTATGAAGGAAAACAAAAGATCTGAAGTTAATTAACTTTGAGACAAGATAGCTTCAAACTTATTGCAATTATTGGTTTGAAACATCAGTTAATAATTCATGCTGCAGGTTCATCGGCCAAAGCATAGATTAAAATAAAACCTTTTTTGATTAAGCCAAGTCATGATAGTTATAACAAGTGCATCTTATCTATGTATTGTACTAATTCTTAATAGCACCTTTAAAGTAAATCAAAGAGTTTGAGCCTCTGTTAAAAAATTAAAGCAATTATGAAATTCTTCTCTTCTTTTTTAACTTATGACTTACTGCTGATTGCACTCATAGTATCTAGAGGCAAACTTCTCCATGAGACGATCTATCTTCTGTGACTCTCCTGGCAAACGGAAACCCTCAAGAAATTTGCGAAGTGCTGAGACGATGTCCATATCTACAAAGTTCATCTGGTCAATGTAGGCATACATCACCTCCTTATGTAGCCTAAACAAATTCAAACCAAAAATATAAATAATCTATTTATATGTAATAAGCAAGCTATGTTTTCGCTATTTTTAAATGTATTTTTGTATTTATTTGTTTTAAAAAAGGCAAAGACAATATCTTGCAAGATCAGCAAATCATTTCTGGTAAAAAATTTTGTTTTGAATGTAATAGCACTGAAGTTTTCTAAATTTAGGGATGGTTAGAAGATTCAAACTTTGCATAATCAAATTTGGGAGAATTCCAGAATCAGTTCAAAGGTGTTTTGAGAAGATATATAATATTATCAGTCCTCACTTTAGCAAGCAAAAAAAGAAAGTGAATAAAGAGAAGAAAACTATAAATTAAAAACTCACTTTTCATTTTCTCCAAGAAAGTCACCAACCACAGTCTAGGAAAAGAAAGTCTACATTGAATGTACTGAACAAACAGTGGCAGAAAATTATAAATATCCACATAAGTAAAAGGAAATCAATACACATAACTAGATTTCCTTAAGATTTAATTTTCAATTCTATGTTTGCAAAGTTGTATGGCTTAATGTGACCTATCCATTGATAAATTAAATAAAACATTGCAATTACATGGACTATCTCAGCATAGTTTTGTAAAATCTAAAGCCTTGATTGAATATAAGTTGCCATATTAATTTAAAATGCTGAAAATTCTTATTCAAAACTTTAATTCACTTGGGTGTCATATTTGCATTGGCAAATTTCTATACTACAACTGGGGAATAGGACCCAAAAATGAATCCCCTTACATTGAGCAGGTGGGTGTTAACAAACATATCTTACAAGAGATGTGCCTTTAATTCTGTTGTTTTTTTTCCGTATCTAGTCATACAAGGTTGTTACAATTTCCATTCCCTTTCAAAAGAAATTATCTTTGTGATGTATGTTATTAGAAAATAGACAGTGGTCTTATTCTACAAAAAAGAGTGTACAAACATACCCTATCAAGGCGTTCTTCATTATGAAAGAACTCAGCAATGTCCTCCGGCACCTTTCCCAACATTTCTTGTTCTTGCAGATACTGGATGCCCTTTAGGGGCTTTTTATTGAACAGCTCAATGCCAACCTGAAAAGATACAAGAACACATGAATGTCAAGCTGCATTAATATGCATAGGATGATTGAGAGATTTTATTATCCCTATCTGTTGACATCTTACACACCGTTTTTGGTTGTCATAGCCCTGCCACACACCACTTACCCATCTCTGTCTGTCCTCTCCTTTTCTCTCCATCCCAACCTTAATTAACAATCATTGATACTCAATCATACTTACAGATTCTGACATATGATATCCACACTAACCTCCATGACTTCTTTTTGCTGTTTGAGCACCTCAAACTGCTCAGGATTATCAGTAGGAACCTGCAGTACTCCACCAACCACAGAACCTGCTGTAGGAGCACTGCTGTTAGAGCTCAAGGAGTTGGTGCTACCATAGCTGGTCATAGTTCCACTGCCACTGTCATTGTCTGTCTCTGTGTATGGCTTACTGTCTTGGCCTACAAAAGTTAAGGGGATGGCAAAAATGGAAAGGATTAAGTTATATCTATTTATGTGGTACTTCCCTAAATTAATATACTCTAAGATATGTGAAATAGCCAAGCACAGAATTTTCTTTTTCCTTGCTATCTTCATACTCAAAACAATTTGGTGACTGACAACTTCTGGGTTTTAATTATAAAAGAAAAAAAGAAAATGCCTGAAAGCCTGATTTTGGAAAATATCTTTGCTCAACCCATGTTTTGATTTCAACTTTGCTATAATTTGATGTTCGTACATTTTCGTGACAATTAAGTTAAAAATCAACAATGGAAGCTCAAAATCTGAAACCCTGATTACCAGGAAGAACTCTCAGAAACATGATTTTATTTCAATGTTATATTCCTTTCATCAAGGGAACTTGGATATATGGGAAGATTTATTAGTCAAATGGTTACATAAAAACTAACTTTGCAGACAACAAGGTCAAAACTGTAACAAGGAATGTCAATTTCAAAAAGAAATGCAAACTTTGCATTGTGGGCATGAAACAATCTTAATACTTTCAGTACATTCATACCATTACTGTGCAGCCATGGATCTCACAAGACCTGGCTTCATAGCACTAACCTTGTACAATAAAACTATAATCTGATTTTACTTGTTGCCAACTAAATCTGGTTTGTTAAAGATATATCCACATAGGTCATCATCTCTTGATGCTTGGTGTTTGAGTAAACAAAACTGAAATCACACATCATACAACTTATTGGGCTTTTTAAAAAATATTCAGATGTAAAACAACATTGAGACCCTTATCTGCTTCCCACCCTATGCATTAGATTCTAGAGAAAACTTAGGAGACAAAATGTCAAATAAAAATCATCTGAACTTTCACATACACAAGGAAATCAGTTAATCAATGAAAATTTTAAATCTCAAAGTTCTTCCTAATTTCAAGGGTCACTTTGCAATAGTGATTGCATGAAAAATTTGTATATAAATTATGACAAAATGTGAAATAAAAATCATCTGAACTTTCACATACACAAGGAAATCAGTTAATCAATGAAAATTTTAAATCTCAAAGTTCTTCCTCATTTCAAGGGTCACTTTGCAATAGTGATTGCATGAACAATTTGTATATTAATTATGAAAAGCATAGTTTCTATATTATGTTCATCTCATCCTTCCAAATTTTAAAATTACTGTTTAAATGGATGAATTTATATAAGCTCAGTCTTTTACTATTAACAGTGATGAAAAATGAAGTTTGACCTGCTTTGATTTAATGAAAATTTAAAAGGAAAAAAAAATCAAATTCAATCTTATTAATTACTACAAATACAGATTTTGAAATTTTATACTCTTGGAATGACAGAACTGTAGAATGTAGAGACAAAATTTTCAGGATAGTTTGCACATGGTTTGACTCACAATCTGATGAAGCTGCTTACTTTATTTCTTTCTCTCCCCCCCCCCCCCCCCACCCCCAAAAAAAAAAGTATTTAAAAAAAAAATCAGTTTCTTTTATTTCCACTATCTCTCTTTTAAAAGGACCCATAAACCATTTCTCATGTCATCAACACACAGAAATCTAAAGAATAATTAGCAAAAGATTTTCAGCAAAAGCTAATAACTAATCCAATAATAATTATTATTCTCAGGCAGCACTGTGTGCTACTGAACTACTCCCATAATTTGTCAAGTCCTAAGTATCAATTTGGTGGGCATACATAAAATTTTCTCAGTTTTGCTGAGAACTTACCAAGGTTGGATTGCGAGTGGGGGTTGATGTAAAGATCTTTACTCCACTCTACCATGCATTTGAGGATTGAGACAAGACATTCAAGACCTTTGATCCTCATACTCTTCTCCTGATTGGGAGCTGCACCTACACAAAACAAAGTAGGTAAAATTTCAAATCTTTAAATCATGTTTTCAAATCAAATTTTCAAGAGTATTTTTTTTAAACTTCAGTTAATTTCTGGAATAAAAAGATATATGAGAAGAAACAGATGAAACTTTGAAGAGAATATGAGAAAATCATTTGTGGAATTTTTTATATGAGCCTAGGTTAAAGAAAAATCATGAGAGTGATTTAAAAAAAAAAAAAATTGGAGCATGATTATACACATTGATTTCTTTTTTTTTTTTTAAAGAAGTTGCAGCTTATCTGTGAAATGATTGAGACATTTCGTTCTAATCCAATTACAGGAAATTTCAGTCTTACCTAATTCAACTGCATGGCGACCTTGTGCGATCTTGGATAAGTCATTGATGAGGCGCTCAAAAATATTTGCTAATGCCAAATCACAATCATAATTAAGATAAATGTCAACCACGCTTTGTGCATCTGAAGTAAAGAAAAAGATGGCATCAATATAAAATATTATTTAGAGGCTAACATAAAAGGTTGTAATGTCTTATGTTCCAGTAAATAATGAAGAATATTATTATTGTGCGCATGATGTATAGTTAACATCATTTTTGTTTTTCAAAGAGTCTCTTTCTAGAGATACAGACTAAATGACAAAAACACTTTTTTATACTTTTTTTTTTAGCTCTTTGATTGTCATGTAGTTCTAATATTCCATTATCAAAAAAAGACTTGATTTTTACCTAAATGTAACATAACATTTACCAAAAAAAAAAAAATTTTTTTGCCGACTAACTGTAAAAGAACTATACAACCTTCACATATTTTTCACAAAAGAATCATGGACTCTGAAATCTCTAGTTTTTAGCCATTAACTTTCAAATCTAAAAGTAAAAATATTGATTTTTCTTTTTGATCATTATTGACCATCTCAAATCCTAAGATATAAAAGGACCAAATAAAATAACTTGTTCCAAAATGAAAACGTGGATATGTCCTAGAAAAAAAATTAGCCTTTTCTCTGTTCCCAAACTTTTTTAGTCTATACATAGAATATATTAGACTAAATCTAGACAGAAACACAAACGAAAATTCCTGCATCTAGATAATTTAGATATACATGAAAAATAGAGATAAATACAAAGTGCAAAATCAATACCCTAAAAGAAAAGATGTAACACTAGACAATAGGTTCAGTAATATGAACAATTCTCTTTTTCTTTTATAAAGTATTGATAGCCAAATGGTGAAATCTTGACAAGACATATGACCTTCAGAAAAGTACTTCCTCTTTTTTCTTACTCCACTAAGATGTTGCTGGGGAGTAAAAGCCTAAGACAGATTTGTTTTCTGTCGATGGCAAGATTTAAATGTCACGGATCTGCTAAAGATACATGAAACAATTCATAAGACCAAGATTTTTTACATCATGGATAATTCTTGGAAACCGTACCGGTAGATATTAGAATTGGAAAGACACAGGATAGATGACTCATTGGAGATATTCAGAATGCACAGATTAACATAAAAAATGAGGCTTAAATGAAGTGAGGACACAAGCTGAGACAGCACCTGCACATATCCTTGTAAGAGCTTGAATCACCATCCATTTATGTTCAAAGGAACTGCTGGGAGATTCTAGGATGTACAGGAAAATTTCTTTGAAGAAAACCTGCAAGAAAAGTGTATGCTCAATTTAATGAAGTGATTGAAGCATATACAAATTTACAACTCAAAGATATTAATTTTTTTCTCTTTTTAATATTTGCAACATTGGGAGAGAATGTGACATCATAATCAACAATAGAAGAAAAAAATGTAATACTAATGAAAGAAGTATTAAAAAAAAAAACTCTGTCTCAGACAGACCTCAATCTGCATTTTAAGATGCTGCTTGAAACTGGCCAGAAGAGTGATGAAGATGGTGAGTGAGAGCTCAAAGACCTCTGGAACAGAGCTTACACCATTCTTGGAAAGTGCTACACACAAGTATTGTTTGATAGCGTTGATAAACATGGCATTGGTACGAAATACTGGTCCTGCATTCTGCAAAATAGACAAGAGCAGCTCCAAAGATAAAATCTTTGAGCGGAGCTCATGTGATCTGGAAAACAAGAATAAAATTTTGCAGTAACAAACACTGAGATCAAGAGATAAGGACAAACTCACAAAAGAGCTAAAAAATAGACTTTAAAGGGCGATGGAAAATAAATAATGGAAAGAATCTATTACCATAGATTCAATGAAATTATGACTTACCCTCTTCCTCTATTTAAAATTCTTACAAAACCAATTGCTCCAATTTATTTAAAGAAAGCAACTCCAAATTGCTCTCTGAAAATCCTATTTTCCTCCTTGTCTTTTTATTTTTTTGTAAATTTGACATAAACATGGGTGGGAGCATGAAATCTCAAAAAGCCTGCAGGCTTCTCGATTCTTGGCCACAAAATCTCAAAACGCCTGCAGACTACGCCATCCTCTGAAACTGAAGACTAATCATCACTTTGTAAGAAAACATCTGAATTGCATAGCACAATGGATACACAAGATAAGTGTGTCCATACTAGATATTACCCAGCACTAGACTAGACTAGTTAGACTTTGCTTTCACCCGTAACAGATAGTTAGGAAGACATTATATAGGAAGTCATTTTAGTTTTTATACAAAAACAAATAAAAACGTTAGCATTGGTAGTTTACCCTATCTAATAAAGGCTCAAAATAGTAACGCAAAAACCCTCATTCTAAATATTCGTCCGCACTAGCGTTTCTTTGGCCCTGGCTGGCAAGGGGCATGTGCTAGCCTAAGCTTCCCTTAGCACTTGCCAGTAAGCAGACACAGTTCTCACTTCAATGGTTCCCCGTCTTAAATTCTGATAATCGTTAAGCCCTATCAGCCGCCGAGTTTTAACAAAAGTAACCAGAAAAAAAACTGTAGGCTTAGTCCCGAGCTCGCTAAAATCTTGGTTTGGCCCACAAA
Source organism: Elysia crispata (assembly GCA_033675545.1). Taxonomy (NCBI): domain Eukaryota; kingdom Metazoa; phylum Mollusca; class Gastropoda; family Plakobranchidae; genus Elysia; species Elysia crispata. The sequence goes on from JAWDGP010006887.1 coordinate 19,197, forward strand.
ACGAAAATTTTCAGACTAAGATCTCTAGATCTATCTACTTTTCGGACCGCCACACAATTTTTTTTTCTCTAAAGGACAATAGGCCAGCAGGCCATGTCCTGAAATCTTGATTGGCCAGCATGCCGGCACTCTTTCACCCATGCATAAAAGTTTGGGTTTTTTTTTGGTTTTTAATTAAATCAAGAAAAGGGTTTTAAAAATGAAACAACTCACTTGGGATCTGGTGGGCCATCTCCTAGTGGCTTCATTGAAAGTTTGCACAGACTTCGAAATACAAGAAAAGCATCTTTCTGAAGGATGTGACTAAAGGCTCCCTGGAACTGCTCCCCACCCTCTCCAACTTCCACACCCTCACCTTCTACTGCAAGAGCAACACCTACAGACACATGAAAAATAGATAGGGGATGAATAATAAAGATGTTACTGCATTCTGGATTTGGTATAAAAAATATAAACTTGTTTTTTTTATCACAATGCAAAACTTCTCTCAACTATATATGAAAGAAAAAAAATGGGTGCAAAAGTAAAAGGAAGCAAATCTAAGGTAAACCCTCTACACATGTGAAAAAGATAATTTCACCTTCTGTAGAGTTTGTCATTACAGCTGGTGGTTGTGCACTGTTGGAATGTTCAGGTCCATTTGCAGTTACAGCAGCAACAGTTGATGCTAAGTTTCCATCAGTTGGTGCAGCCCCTGACTCTCTCTGATTTTCTTCCACATGTGAAGCAGCCTCCTCATTATTTTCGCCTGCACCAAAGCCAAGCAGTGGCAAAATCATAATAAACGAAAGGCATATTATCTTATCCTTTGTAAAGCATTCACATGATTGCCAGTCTATGAATTAAGTGAAAATAAAAATAATATATATAGGCAAGCATTGAATAACCATCACCATAATAACTGCCATGCATATAAGATGCTACTTGATGTACCACGTTTATATTACAATGCTTTAGCCATAAGTTGACTATATTTTTTTTTTCAGGTTGTACTATTTATCAACAAATTCATTTTTGTTACCTGCAGAAATTTCCCTCGTAAGTATCTATCTATCTATATCTATACATATACATGTATATAAAGTTTTATATGAAATGATTTCACTCTTAAAATGCCTAAGAGACATAAGGCCCTTCCTTTTCTACAGACAGGCAAAATAAAATCTCATCCACACAAGTTCTTTATCACAATCCCTTTTACTTATCAACACAGAAATTTGAGATGAAAATGTAAATTACTAAATGATATACCATAACCTTGATGCAACTTGAAAACCGTTTTATCCTAACAAAATAAAAACTTAATCACTTGAATACACATGCAATATGCAGCCCTTTTTTTGTTTATTGAACAGGCAAAAACATAGGATATTGTTGTGACATACCCTTGGCAGCTGCAGTGATGATGTCATTAACAATGCCTGAAACAATCTCTTGAACTGACTCTTCATGGCAAGCCTCACCTATAGAACAATTTTTTTTTTATTACAGCAAAAAAAAATGTATGAAAAGCAAGCATTGTGAAAACAAAGCAATCAATTTCCCTTGCGTTAAATAATTTTCCAAGTTTTCCTCCTTAGGGGATTCAATATCTTTGCTGTCCTATCCTAAGCAACCGGTTGCTCTTATTTGAGAGACAAAGTGTCTTTAAGAGGGTCCTGGTTAGAAAAGTTAAATTTTCACACACCTAGGCAATTCAGCTATTCCTATAACAATTCAATGCAACTTCATCCATAATATGACATGACAATGACAGAGCGTCAGCTTATTCAACTAAAAACTATCTGATGTAAATGTTCTATATTTTTTCCCTAGTTTTAATACTAGTTTAGATACAAAGCAGTCTGATGTAAGTTCATGCATAATCTATCAAAAATTTTCTTTCCCTTTTCTTTAAAAAGCTTTCCCCACAGTTGTCCAGATGCACAAAGAAATTTTGTGAATAGAACTTTAGATTGATCCTAGGTGACTCACCTGTTGTTTGAGGATCTGCTGCTGCAGATTCCTCTCCTTTTCCTTGACTTTCATGAACTGAGTTTGCCCCAGCTGAACTGTGCTCTGCTTTATTAGCTTGTGCCTTGTTGAAAAATTTTTTTATTAGTAGTAACATTTCCTCACTGTTAATTTATCAGAACAATATTTTGGGGGGAACAAATGGAATTCACAATAAGCTTATGGGCTCAACAATGTGCACACAACCTGATGTAAAGAAAAACTTCCTCCCACTTTTCAAATATATCTGAAAACAAATATATCATTGAAGCAAAATTGCCGGATTTGCAGATGATTTTGCAGCAACAATTTTAAGAGAGAGAACAAAATATTGCTGTAATGAATTAATTTGTTTAACGCTTTTAGATGCGCATAGTTCGGCAGACGCTTTATTTCTAGGGTTCAGCTTCCTGCCAACCGATGCCCCCTTGGCTAGTTTAGAAAATTTTGGAGTTGAGAGGCTCTACAATGGGTGTCTCAGAATAAAGGCTTCTACTTTTGTTTCTCAACCAATTGCTTTGAATTTTTTACACATTCAAAGAGAGATAATGTACTTTATGTTAACTTATATTTCTTTTACCAGATTGTTTATTTTTTTTTTTTAGTTTTTTTTTTTTTACATGAATTTGATTTGAGTTGTATAGTAGCTGAAGTGTGATGTTGAAAAGCATGTATAGTACACAAAACTAAAGACACACCTGTGAAATTAAAAACAGAAAACAATAACAAAATCAGCAGGAATGACAGTAAACAATAACAAAAATATAAAAAAAAAACCATTTCAACATATAGGTCTAGTGAAAGAGTAGATCAAATCTAAAACTAAGTTTGAGATAAATAAGACCAACTTTCGAATGATGCCTGGTTTATTATTCACAAAATGGACATCGTAAAATTCTACATATTTTTTTTTCACTTCATCTCATACAAGACATAATAAAGAGTGCCTAGATCTAGACCTAGATAGATTCTAGACTATCTCAATCTAGATCTAGAAATCGAAGACAGTCATCGCCTTTGTCGCTGATGTTTAGATCCAGATGGGAAAATTTATGCAGAAGTCAAATTATACGGTAGCAAAAGATAACTGGTGATAAAATAAGATGAATGAGAATGGCGATCCACGCAGATAAAAATATACAAGGTGTATTCAACAAGTTTTGCTCAGCCGAGTTAGGCCGGCTTGAGCCGTAAGGAGGGTTTTCAAACAAGGCTGGTTTGGGCCAGGATAAACGCGAGGCCCTAGGCTTAATTTCAGCTGCGATAAATCTGAAAGGGTTAAGGGATAAATCAAAACTTCACACTCGCTTTTCGCTTTCAGGTTTGGACGTGACTTCTGTAACCCTTACCTCCGAGTCATGACCATTTTCTACAACAGCCGACTTTTTTACACTCTTTCCTCCATCTTTTATTTTTTCTTCATCTGCCTGGAAACAAACAAAAAATCAATGAATAAGAAACATTGTTCATTATTACATGATGTCAGTTCTGATAGTTCCATTTCAAAAATAATTTTTCAAGTCCGTTTCAATGGAATTCTAACAAAACTGTGATGATTATCACTTTTGCACAATAATTCAAGTGTCAATCAGAAAAAAACAAAAGCTTGGGAGCAATATTGAAGGAGCTGTGCAATCATTTTCTGAAAGAATTCTCTTATTTTCAAAACCAGTGGTCATTTAAGGTTTCAACAAAAGAAAATTTTATGCTTTAAATATGCTATGTGATATTTAGGTCAAAATTTCAATGTAAATAAAAACAATTTTCACAACTTGCAGGCATGACACAAGTCTAGAATTTGACAAAGCCTTGGGACTAGACCTAGGTTCTTATCTGATAATTTAGCTTAAATGCTTTTGATTAAAAAGCAGACACAAAATAAGAAAAGTTGAAAGTTGTAAGGTTTAAAATTTTCTCCTTTAATATTTCTTTAAATATCAGAAGCCATAAGTCAGATAATGGGGATTAGGATAAGCAGGCCATATAGATTCATAAAAGTTAGATTAGGAGGAGGGGGAGGGAAAGTGTGAAAAGGATATAAATTAGAATTCAGTTAGCTTTTATCCCTGTGAAAAAAAAAGGGAAGAGGAAGAGGTAAAATAAGACGAGAGAGCAGGAAACTTACAGCCTGTGTTTCCATGCGACTGAAGATGACATTGAGCATCTGAGTGAGGGTAGCTTTGGCAGTCAGACGATTAACCATATTTTTGCTAGCCAAGTATATGTTGTAACAGGTTCGGACTGTCTGTAGCACTGTGCCTTCATGGATTTCACAAGTAGTGGAGGTTACCACTGTCAGGAGGGCCTGGTGAATAAATGATGTAAGACAACCAAGGTGGAATGAATACATAAAGGAGTGAAAGAAGAAATCACCCATATATTCCTGTTTTACTTATTGTTGAAAAAAGAGAGGAAAAGATTTATAAGTCAAAACTTTCCTCAAGCGCTTCCTTGTATATCTAGATTTACGAGGGCTCTTTCATAATTAACCGAAAAATGCCTGTAAAATCCGCGTTTTTTATGCTATCAACAAAATTCTTGCACGTGTTCATACCTTGACTCGTCCTTCATTTCTCTACGTATCAGCCAAGTCTGTCAACACACTTCTGCCAACGCCGCACCATGGAATAGATACCCTCTCGAAAGAAACTTCCGTCAAGGTTTTGTAGCCATTTCCGCACATGGTCAACAAGCTCTTCATCGTCATCAAAGCGCTTTCCTGCCAGCTCACGTTTCAGTGGCCCAAAGAGGTGATAATCAGATGGTGCGAGGTCTGGACTGTGTGGTGGGTGTAGCAAAATCTCCCATCCATATTTCTCTAGCCAACCTTGCGTCACTCGTGCTGTGTGGGGTGTAGCGTTGTCGTTTTGCAAAATGACCCCGTTGGTCAACTGCCCTGGGCGCTTTCTGCGAATGGCCTCCCTAAGCTTGTCAAGAGTTTGGCAGTACCTTGCAGCATTGATTGTTTCTCCAGGTTGTAAGGTTTCGAACAGAAGAACACCACGACTATCCCAGAAAACAGTTCCCATTATTTTCTTTGCTGACCGCATGACTTTGAATTTCTTCGCGACAGGTGACGATGGATGTTTCCATGTCATCGAATCTTGCTTTGTTTCTGGGGTGCAATGGTGCAACCAAGTCTCATCACCGGTGACTATGCTGTCAAGAAAAGTCACATCGTACCCTAGAAAGTCTCCGCCGGCGTTGGCAGTATGCCCGTGAACCCTGCGTGAGCTCTTGCTTCTTCTCAAAAGTTCCCTGCAGATGTCCACTCTTTGTTCTTTATGATTGTCTGTCAATTGCTTAGGAACCCATCTTGCGCTGACTTTTCTGTAGCCAAGTTCATCAAATACAATTCTATGGGCAGAAGTTTCCGAAATTTCAAGACTGCTTGCGATTTCATGAAGTTTCAACCTCCTGTCTTGACGAATAAGCTCATCAACTCGCTTCACATTGTCTTCTGACGTCGCAGTTATTGAACGCCCTCTCCCTTCCCTGTCTGTCAAGTCGGAATGGCCGGCTTCAAACAAATTACACCAGTGATAGACTTGTGTACGGCTTATAACATGCTCACCATATACACTCTGAAGTTCTTTATGAATTTCGGTAGGATTCAGACTTTTGGCGTTCAAAAAACGTATGACAGCTCTGATTTCCTCCTTTGACCAAGTTTCAAGGTGGGCCGCCATCTTTAAAATCGTCTAGACATTCATTGTGCAAAATGATGCACTTCATAATTTCTGGGAATATCCGTAAGGAAATAAGGAATATCATGTCGTTTACAGAATTAAAAAAGCTCCACTGGTTGCTGAGCAATGGGCATTTTTCGGTTATTTCTGAAAGAGCCCTCGTACATAGCTACTGGCTATGCCCTCAATTGCTCAAATTGTTGTGAAGTATGTACAAATATTCTATGCCCTTTTTTTCCCCAAATTTTACTAGGCTTAATAGAGACATTTTAAGTTTAATCAATATTGTTTTTTTATTTTTTTAAGTTGGGAAAAGACAAAAGAGACGCAGAGTCCAAGAAGGGAAGAGGGAGAGACAGACTAGGGACAAAAAAGATAACTGAGATAGATAGGTGTACATACAAACAGCTTAAGAACAAGCATGTCAGTAATTGCATTTTAAAGAAAGGAAATTTGGACGGGCTTTCAAGCATAGTAAACAAACTGAATTACGTGGCACGGTTGGATAAAGCAAAACTACAGCTTCTTTCTGTGGTCCAAAACTGTTCAATACTAAAAAACATATGTATGGTTTTTTCAAAAAGAAAATGTTCAACTGCTAATGCCCCTCCATGCCCCAATATTTCTGAGACTGTCCTATTGCATGGCTCCCAATATTTATTACAGCTGAGGTTGTAAAGTGCAGACCTATTGCTTATTATGCAGGCTAAACTATAGAGCCCAAACAAACCTTGATTATCTGCAGCTGAACACCTTCATCTGTCTGAGGTCCATTAAAGCAACCACATATTGTCTCCACAATGCGATCGATCAGTCTCTTACCAGGAGTTGTTGTATCTGGTGTATTGCCCGTCAAGTGGCCATAAGCAATTAATTTCTGAGGATTAAGAATTTCCATGCAACATCTCAACAAATTTTATTAAAATATGACCTGTAAGATTTATCACTCAATTTTTTAATGGAAGGGCTTTTGCTATGGTTGATAATTTTCAATCTGTTGGGGTGAGCAACTCTTATGTCCAAATAAAAAGAATTGATTGCATAATAAAGTAAGACAGTTTGTCCCTTAGATCTCCATTTCTTGATGTCATGTTATCTAGATCTTATAAACATTTATGGAATTGTTTACCTGTAGTTCTGGAATCATACTTATATAGGAGACAATGCATTTCACAAACCCTGGTCATTTTTTCTGAACAAATCCTGTTTCCTAAATTAAACATGAATTCTAAAAGTAAATTTAAAGCAAATAATATAAGCAGGGGAAAACAATTAAAACTGGGGACAAAAGAGTACACCAAATGTTAAAATCTAACATATCCAAAGACATTCAGACAATTATTATGAAGTTTTATTTGGCTGAGAATATTGCAATCAAAATTTGGAATGGCTAAAATAGAATATCAAGAGATTAAAGTTAATAAAACAGGAACATCATTTCATAACTGCCAATATATGACGGGCACCAGAGTTTCTTTTTTTTTTTTAATGATTTTTTTTAGATTTCTCAATAACATATAATATGAAAGAACATGACCAAATATCATATAATGGGAGAGTACTTTGTAAGGCTTTTTTTTTCACATGCAATTGAGCACATCTAAAGACTTTTCAAACAAAGAAAAAAGGTATTAATCAAGACAACACTTACTTGTAGACAGTCTAGAGCAATGTTAACAATTCGGGGACATTTAGATTGGCAAGCAAGCTCAAATGGGAGGAAGTATTTATCAGCTTCCACAAAGCCTGCCTGCTTTGGCTGGGGTAGAGCAGATGATGATGACTCATTACTTGTAGTTACTTCAACCCTGAAATGGATTAAGAAAAGAAAAAATAAATTCAGCAATAATTGGTAATTATAATTATTGTTGTTACATGACAAAATTCTTTAGTAGTCTCTAATACTACAATTTTAGATTTAGAATGTTGGTCCATAACCTAAGGAGTCAGACTCATGGAAAAATTCATCTGCCCATTTTTAATGCATTAATAAGAAATAATATGACCAGAGCATTACTGTTGAACTAAATTGCACGAGAATGCTGAAATAAAACAACCTCTAAGGTATATTAAAGTTTGAAGTTTTCTTTTTCACAATGAGGCCTTTCGTTCCTCCAAAATGATGATGTAACTGATCTGGTTGCTAAGGGTACTGCTGGAGAGAGGTGAAGTGAATTTCCTATGCAAATTAAATTTTTTGTGTATGTATCTTGGAGCTGTGAGTTGTCAGCTGGGAGTCACTATAACCTTACATCTTCAGACATAAGGCAGTTCATATTCCAACCATAAAAAGCTTTCATCCATCCTTTAGCAAAGAAGATAGGCTCACTTAATTGTGTAACTTGAAGATTATGAATGTATCCATTTTCAGGAAGTTTTCCTTTTCTATTTTTCATAACTGCGTATGCCACAAGCCTGGCTCTGCACAAAATAAATTTGAAGTTTGAGATTTAAAAATATTAACCAAGAAAGTTAAATTAAATAGGAATTAGGATGCTAAAAATACTGCAAGTGCAGCCATACGAAAAATCAGAACAGTAGCATCCCTTCTCTGAAGAAAAACAATTTGGTATTTGCATCTAACAAAATAAAACATATATACACATATATAAAAATGACTTACGTTTTTTTGTTTTCATTTTTTAGCTCATCTGGAGAAAAAATAGGACAGAAAGACATGATAAGTGTTGTTACATTGAGTAAAATGTTCCAGCAAAAATTTTTGTTCAACAAATCTCATTATCAAAAAATTCAGAGATAAAGAAACTACAAAGTCAAACTTCCACATGAAGATTCATGAAAGAATAAAAAGGGTAGAAAGTTTTTTTCTTTACACAATTGTTATATAGATAATTGATATAAGATTTCAAATCCAACGATTAAGTACACAAAATCATGTTTAACCAAAAAGGAGCCTACGAAAATACATGAGTTTTTCTTTTTCAACACCTCCAAAAGATAATGCATTTTAAGACAAAAATATTTACAGGCCCTTTTCTTAAAATTCATTTTCTAAATTAAAGAAAATTGGTTCGAAATTAAAGAAAAAATTTGCAAGCATAAGCACATGTTTTTTCCCTGCTTGCCATGAGACAATGCAGTATCCCCATCACGCATTTTACATGATTGAATAATTGAGCATCTCCATCTCTTGTCACATAGGTGCAGAACAAAATTTAGATGATGTCCAAATTTTTTTTTCCAAATTCAAATATGTACTTATAATAAAGGCCTTTGAATTGACAAAGAGGTCAGCTTACAAAAACATTCTTGCATATATTAAGGAAAGCTAAGATTAAAAAGATTTTAAAAAAAACACAACCAGTACATATGCACTCACCCAAAGCTCCTTCACATGCTTTTTTTAATTGAGAATGGTATGCTTTCTTTATCTCTTTGTCCGAGACAATCTTCTCAAGAGCACGAGTAAGAAACATTGTGGGCTCTGATCTTTTGCACTCAGTATGAAAGTTGTATGTTTGAATACATTTCAATTAGAGGCTAGATGCAAATGAACAAATGATGGCTCAACAATGTATGTTTCTTGGACCTACAGCACAGGAACACACTGTATATAAAAAGAGAAAGCATAATAAAATACATCATGTCATCTTATGTAATCATTAGATTTAAGAAACAGTGGGACTGAACAATTTATTTTAGACACATTCTACATCTAAATATAATTTTGTTTACAAGCCTTACAACGCTAGATATGGAGAGGGGGGAACTCCAATTTACCCTTTAGAATAAACTGACGAAAAAACACATCTTATCCACTCAGTAGGTCACCATGTATATCCGCTTGCCAACACAAATTCTTAGAGCTATTACCGTGTATGGATATTATAGGGATGTATAAGATGTTCCTCATCTAATTCAGTTCTCTCCTTTTCCTTAATTTTGCAAAAGACGATTTCATTACCAATGTGAAAAAAAAACAAAACTAACAGACTAGACAACGTTTATTTTCCAATATCATAAAATTGTAGATACAAGTAAAATACATAATTAGATATTATTATAATCTATTATATATTTGGCAAATATGAAACTTCGTTTGCCAAATACACAAGATCTACAGAACCAATCACTACCAAACTGCACATGGCGTTTTTGTTCTATCAAGACTCTGATTAAATGTTGTTGTACTTTTATCAAAAAACTATTGTTTCGTCAACGTTTGGATTAACTTGGATTGCAATTTTGAAACCAATCGCCATTATCGTCCATCAAGAAGGAAATGGAAGTTGGAGGTCAAATAAAAGCAAACACATATAACAGATCTAAATTTAAAAAAAAAAAGGAAACAAAAAAAAGAAAAAGTTCTCATCTTTATTATTTAGTTTTTCATGATTTTTTAAAATTGTACTATAAATGCATGTTCGCCAACACTTGGATCTACTGGTATTGTAGGAAGAATCACCAGATCTAGAGCATTGATACTGTGGATCTTCATCTGAAAGATCTTTTTCAGACTTTGCAGAAGCTGAAATGTCTTGGAAAGTTTCAAAAAGGTTTTATTTGCTCAACTCGGCCTGGGTGCATGGAGTCTCAGTAGAAGACATTGTTCAAAGGACGTTTGTTATTCATTTTCCAATGGATTCAAGCCTAACGCTTGAATAAGTTGGTAAGTACAATTCTTTATTGTTGTTTGTTTTTAACTTCAAGAGGGCTGCAAGCTAGAGTTTGCATTGTGTGTGTGTAAGTGCAAGTGAAGAAGCAATAGAAGAAGAAGAGTTGTTTGTGTTAGTGGTGTGGTCCATAGTGGTAAATTTATCTACTGCTACTGTTTGCAGTAGTAAGTGCAAATACATTTTTTTTTTGTTTTCATGCTTGTTTGATGTGTGGTGCTGTCATGAGTCATTGTCAGTGTTTTGTTGAATGTAATCAACTGAAAAGTTTTTCTCCACACCTTGCCGATGCATGTCAAATTATTTCTAATTTATGACCAATTACCGGTTTAATCGGTTAATAATGCTTGTAATAATAATGATAATAATAATAATAATAACAATACTACTAATCCTAATAATAACAGCAACAACAAATGAACAACCAGTTTAAGTGGGTGAAAGGCTTAAAATGTGGACATTGTGAAGGGTTGAGTTTTTTTCCCTTGCTTTTTTTTTTATTGCGATGTGAGTAAAAATGCTTTATTAGGTTGAGTTTTGATGAAATGACAATCTAGATGTTTTAATACAATGATATCTATCTCAATAATGTGGAAACATTTTCATAATAAATGAATCTAAATGCAAATAGTAAAACAAAAAAGAAAAAGAAAATCTTCAAGGTAGAAGTTTATAACAAGCACCTTGCTACTCTCTGTCTCACTCTTTCTTGCCTTCTCTCCTCTTACCCACTGTACAATGCTAACTAGAACTAATATCACAATATATATTTTGAAAAACAAGCCTAGTTACAATTTAAAGAGCTAGACGCTCAGCCACGAGAAAATAAAAAGTGGCAAATGAAGCAATCTAATCATTCTTTAGGTGTTAATATCAATTCTGAATCAAGAGAATAAATAATGGCCCTATTTCAACTGCATGTCAGTATTCAGTTCAAGCTGAAGAAAAGCAAATGCATTTTCAGTAATTTAATTAAAAAAAATATTCTGTAGCAATATTTCCACATTCTCATTGTAATGTAACGCAAGATATAACTTAAAAAGCATCTAGAATCTCTATCTAATCTAGGTTTTTATCAGATCTAGATCATGATTAATATTGAAATTACATGATTTTCATCCCTTTAAATTAATAATTGTTAAGTTTATAATCTTTAACCATTCTGAGTTGATTAATAATATTTTAATTTCAAATCTTGCAAACAAATTTTTTGCCGACCCTCTTTGAAGGCTTAAAACAAGAAAATATGCTCTACATGTATGTGAGCCTAGGCCTTCTTATTGTAGATCTAACTTTGTTCAAACATACCCAAAAATCTCCTTACTAACATGAAGATTAACCAAAAATCCAGTTGATTGTATGGTCTTATGCTTATTTTATTATTTTATAAAGTTTACAATGTTTAGTAAAATGTTGTGACTCAGAGACTTAAAAGATTTATAATTCTGGCCTATTAGGAGGGCCACAGTAGATTTTGGGGTAGGTACTGGGCTTGGCGCATGGGAGCTATCTAATTGACCCTGTGTGACATATTTCACAAATGAGCTCTACAGCAAAACTTAAAAGTTAAATGGATAATCTCAATGCTCTATATATTCTACAGCTACACTCCATGGACTGGACAGGTGAAAAAAGGAAGACAAGTTTACCAAATAAATCTAGAGATCATACTTGAGCTCCAGATTCTGATTAGATATTACCTAATTTAGAATCTAGATCTAATTATCTAAATTACATAATAAGATCTAGATCTAGCAATCCAAAGCATTTTAATTGTTGTTAGGCCTAATCTGTAGCAGTGTAGCCACTGTAGGCCTAATTTTTCTTTTTTTTAATTTTGTTATGGTGATGCTATTTAATTTGATGAAATGTTTTTCTTTCTTAATTAGATAGCTATCGAATAAATTTAAATGTAAATATTATACCTCGTTTGATTTAGGTATCTAGGCAAAAGTATGACAAAATGAAAACCTTGATTATCTGAATCTTGGGGTGAGTCTGATTCTTTTCCATCAGCAAACATCAATAACATTGACTAGCCTACTGAGCAGTTCCGGATCCGCCATGCTGGCATCACGTGATAATTTTCGTAGATAGTACATTTCACTTTATATTATTATTATTATTATTATTATTATTATTATTATTATTATTATTATTATTATTATTATTATTATTATTATTATTATTATTATTGAACCTAAACATTGATCATAATAATACGTAATGCAAAGTAATTACACTTAAATAAAATTACTTAATATGGTTATTTTATTATCATTGAAAACAGCTGGATGCAGTTCATACGGCAAGGTTTCGCTACTGGTTCTTAAATCTTAATAAATAGTTTATTAGTAATTTATACATAAGGGTTAAGCTTTTGTTTTCCGAGTTTGATTTTATTTTGCAACTGAAAAAAAAATTCGAGAGAGGAAAAAAAAACAAACAAGAGAAGTCAGAAGACAATACATTGATTCTGATTACATTTTATGCATCTATTGAGCTTATCTGTTATTCATGGAGCCTATCTGCCATTCAGTCTAGTGGAACAAAGGTGTATGGACACCACTTGGCTTAACAATAATAAATAAATTGGCACAAAAAGCCTGGATCTAGCCTCCCATTCTCGTCCTAACCGTGTTTCTTGAATTAAATCGAGATTTTTTTCTAAATAAGAACCTATCTGTTTTTCTTCCTGCTTTATCATATTCCCCTCAGAGCGCACATCTTTGCTTTGTCCGCCCTAGTTTTTAATGGAGTATCTCAATGGTCCTACCCGAAAATTAACCTGTGGTCCGACCTAATAATATTCCACTGGTGTGTATTTACTTCTTACGGGTTCATCCCTGCCACGGAGAGTATCTTTGAGGCCTCATCTTTTCAATCCCGTTGGTTTTTTTTCCCTCAAAGAAAGTTTGCTTGGTGCTGTCTGCAGGAATGGCCTGAAATCATCTTGTTATGGTCGTGCCCGAGGTTCGAGCTACATCAAATTGATCTCTTTTTCAATTTTAGTCGCATGAGAACTATTTTTCCTGTCTGTGGGTCCTGAGACAAATAGAACTAATAGAAAATCTTTGATCTTGAGTCAGGACTCATATCTAGGTTGTGATTGCTTCATCATTTTTTGTTCACGATGTTTTAACAAAAGAAACAGGTGCAGTCGCATTTAATACCCTGAAAAGAAAATGCGAAACTTTCTCAGACCGTTTAGATTAATTTGTTTACATCCTCTTGGGCCTTCAGTACGAGTTTGTAAACTTCACATGGCCTCCGAACGTTGGTGTAGAATGAAATTCGATTAGTTTGGTTTAATAGCTTCAATTTATCATGCCGATTTCTCGAGTAGTTTCCCACTCTAGTTTCTAGCACAAGAGAATCAAATTTTGAGTTGAAGGAGACTTATTAGACTCATTTTCTAAGATCTTTTCTGATTACCTGATAGATAAAGCAAGATCTCCAGTAACATCTAGATCTAAGTCTAGAGACTAAATTTAATTTTTTTGCAGTTTGAAAAATTTGGAAAGAGTATTATGTTACAAGATAAAGAAGATGATCGACTCACCGTTCCAGATGGATGGAAGGAATCGCCCTTTACGAGGGAAGACAACCCAAAGGGGTTACTAGCAGGTATTAGCCTTAACCTTAGAAAGTCTTCCTTTTGGTCAAGTCAAACCTTTAAGTTAAACTTGAGTTTAAGCAAATATGATTGGCGTTCCATGACCAACATAAATATAATAAACAAATTGTGTAGATCAAGTTATGTCCAGATCTTAAGAGCAGTTAAATCATTGTTGCAAAATTTTCTATTACTACGGTGAATCTTGCATTCAACGTCCTCCGAGTCAACCGTGTTTCCAATGAACTAGAAATAAATCCTTGAATCTTTTATCTCCTTAACTCTATAAAAGAAAACAAACCTCAGAATCGGAAGTTCAATTTAGAGTTTTTTTGTCCTAGAGCTCTAGTTTTCCAGAGCAATTGTTAGGTCTAATACAGTAGGCCTAAAAGCACCTTAACTTAGCTCAAAATTCCTAAGCCAGCCTGTTCTTTCTTTTTCTGAGTTCAAGGAAGGCAAAAAAAAAGGGATGGAGTGGGGGAAGGTATACATGAGTGTATATGAGGGGGAAGGGCATCATAGGAAAGGCGGCTGGCAAGTATTGGATGAGTCATCAATAGGCAAACCAATATGTTTCTTGACTACACTTACTCTTTGTTAGACTGATACAGTGGAACCCATATTTAACAACACTTCGAATAACGACTACCATTGCTGTAACGATAGATCTGAAAATCCCCGTTTTTTTTTACCTATTTAAGTCATTCAATTTATTTCTGCAATAAAGAGTATCAATACCACTTCCCCCTGTAATAACAACAACCAGATCTGAGTGTTCAAAGGAAAGAAACACAAAAATTTTTCGTAGGAGAAAAATCTAAGCATTTTGTCTTGCCTGCATTGTTATGGTTCAAACGAACAAGCGATGTAGGCTTTCGTGCCTTTTCCGAACAGTTTCTTCCAGATACAGTTGAGTCCACTTATTTTGAAATCATTCGGATAAAAAAAGGACTTCAAATTATCAGAATACATAGAGAAAGAGAGTTTAAAAGATGTGGATAGCAGATCAGAAATGTCATGCAGGGGGTGGGAGGGGCTTAACCCCTTTCTCTCTTGTAGCCTTATTGCAGACTCTTGCCTGTAACGTAGGTGGGCAAACACACACACACACACCAGAATCACTTGCTGTGCGGAGCATAGCACTACATGTACTTTGTTTCACAAGCCTGGAAAAGTGCTTTCACTGTGTCAGAATAAAAAAATCATGCCAAAATCGCTTCGAATTAACCGGATCCCTATTTCAAAGTTCGAACTAACTGATATTTTTTAATAAAGCTTAAATAGAGAAATATTCGGTAAAATTAAACGACTTCGAAATATCCAAGAATTCGAGCTACCAGGATTCAAATTATTTGGACTCAACTGTATAGTCACAGTGTAGTCTAGGCCTTGTATCAGTATCACATGATTGTCACCAGAGCTCTGGTATCACACAGCGAGTGGTCCTGCAAGACCTATGCATCTCACTCACAGCAAAGATTTTCGAAAATCATTCATCACAATAAATTCTTCTTTATTCACTTTTACGGGAATAACGATACTTAGTCAAAAGATCAAGAGTTATCGTTACTCCCGAGTTCCACTGTAGTTTCTGTTACTAAGTGTAAGTCCTCCATCTTATGGAATTATTTCCCTTTTTCTTAATGGCATAGGTTACAACGAACTCGGATCCAACAAACTTTTTTACAATACGAGATGATTTTTTTTTATGTAAGATTCACTGTAGAATCACACACACAAAAAAAAATTGCAGTGACAAGATAACCACATTATTGCCAGTATAAACCTATAAGGCGACATAATGCATGAATTAAAAAAGAGAGGTGGATGAGCTCTGGCAACAATGGTTGGTCCGTCCAAGATATTTCTCAGTTGTCTATTGTAATTTGTACTTGCTCCAAGTTCAAGATTTTATTCAAATTTGTTAAAATGAGCAAATAATATTGATTTTAAAACAAAAGAAGCTTAAATTGGTTACTCTAGCACTAAATAAGATTTGATATGCACAAACTGAAGAAACTTAGTACAGTGTATGTTGTTGCTTTAATCCTTTACAAACAAGTCTTTATTCCTGACCATTCCTAGGGGTCACATCCCACACTTTTGTAGAATAAGGTTAAGTATGATATTCTCATACTTCATATAAAAAAATCGCTCATCTGTTGTTTCTGTTTTTCTCAGTCTTGTCTCTCTTGTCTGTAGATCTCATCTATTTAGTAAAGTTGTATCTTTCTCTCTTTTCTCACTGTCTAAAGCCTCACCCCATCTCTCTTTTATCTTTCGTCTTTGTTTCTCTCTCTATTTTTTTCTGTGTTCTGCCTTTTAGTGCTCTGACTTTCTCATTTATCTCCATCTAATTTTTGTTCTCTCTTGCTCATTTCTTTTACCATTTCTCTCTCGTTTAGCTGACTTTCTTTAAACTCTCACCTTTGTTGCCTTCATGGTTGTTAAGGGGCAACCTTTAGTTAGCCAACTTCCCACCACAAGCTATCATCAGGTCATCAGGTCAACACTGGGCACATAGTGGAGCAGAACAGGCCTGCCTGTGTTTCTACTGTGCATACCATACAAAGCCTCTAGGTAGGCTTTTATTGCCTAAAAAATTAAAACATTTAGTTTTACAACTTGACACATTTTTTTAAATGGATGTTTCATGGTTTCAATGAGTTAAGAAAAGGAAGAGTGGGAGACACATAGGTTTCAAGAAAATAAAGTTTTCAAAGAGAGATTGATTGGATATGATAATTTCAGTTTTCAGTATCAGAAATTCTTTTGATGAAAGATTGAATTCGCAATGCTAATAAAACAGATAGAGCGGGAGTAGTTCAAATCTCATTTTGAGCAAGCAAACTTTAAATTTTAGTCTAGTTGAGTCTTGCATCTGAGCCAAACCAAAACAAACAACTATGTAAATTCTTTTTATAGCTAACCAAGTGTACTTTGTCCCTTTTTTCCAATCGAAGTGCCTCTTTTTTTTTTTGTAGAAATATATATCCTTTTGAAGCATAAGGGTTTGTGTTTTTGTTTCCTTTTCTCTCCACAAAAACATAAAAAGCACCAACAAACGTGACCACTGAATTCCAGTGAACAATATTGTAGTTTGTTATATTACAGTTGGACCCCCGGAATCTGGAAATGCGAAATCAGGGATTGTTGTGAAATCAGGAGAGTATTAGGGGAAGGGAATTATTTCTATATAAAGTCATCACTAAATAGGGACATGTTACCTGTGTAAACGGGAAAAAAATTCTAGATGGAGTTGTTGAAATGAAGTTTTGAGAGCAGATTGTTAGCTCTATTTACCTGTGAAACACGCATCTCTCACGTAGTATGAATGAATTAACACACAGGTGGTCAATAACAAGCTTTCCTGGGTTTAGGCGACATTAATCAGGCCTTTTTATGTAACTCAGGTAAGGAGACATGTTAGGGAAATAGTGTTGTGATGTCTACCTGCCAGGTTCAGGGCTTCAAGATCCACTTCATTCTAGGTGGATATTGATGGAGCTAGTGTTTGTTCTAACAGGTAATCTTGTGGTTGTGAGTCAGTTGCTAGACATCCTGCAAACATTATGGTCACTTCAACAGAGAGCATGTTGCTATTGTTTGTCTAAATAAATTTGTTGTCAAGTGCATAGCTCTGACGGCGAGCGTGTATAAAAGGGTTGCTTAAATTTGTAAGTTTCATTCATTGATCAACGCTCGATGTAAAAGATGGAGAGCAAGAAAAGAGTCGACTTGTCCATTGATGATAAACTTAATGTGCTGGAGGCTCTCAAGAAGCCAGGAGGAACAGTATTGAAAGTTGCCGATCAATTAAACATGTTCAAGTCATACACCTGGGAAATCAGGAAAACAGGCATTATCAGGAAAAGAAGTCTTCTCCCCATATTTCCTCATTAAGCAGGTCCGACTGAATTATTATTGTAAATTGTATAAAACTATAATGTTAAATAGTTGCTCAGTTTAAAACATTAGAGTAAGATCATTATGGCTCCCTTAAAGTTGCTTCTAATTCTTTGAATTGAAGATCATGATGTATTATCTCAATTCAACCCTCTCTGGGTACCTGATTCTTGTTCCTCAACAAAAGCCAAAGATTTACCCAGGATGGACCACAAAGAAGCCTCTCTATCTGAAATTCTATACTTTTCAAATTTTGAAGTGATTACATTTATAAATGGTTTTGTGGGCCTTACCATGTGAGTGAAGTGATTGTTTTCAGTCATAATTTTGTATGGTTGCTTTGCTTTATTCATTTCGAAAATATGAAAAGAGACCCTTTGAAGCAGTTAAAGCTGCTAAGGATAATTTTCCATCGAATATTTTGCTGGCACAACACATTTAATTAATGAACTTGCATCTTGAAGTGGAGACGGGTGAGAGGGCAGACTCCATTTAACTTACATTGTTCACTAGATGTGTTTCTACCATTTGATCTTAGCTGCTTTACTATTTTTATTGGCTGATTTATTTTTATATAGGAATTTGAAATGTATTTGCCTATTGTGAACATTATACTATTTATGCACCCTGTTCCATTGGCGTTTTTGCTTTGGTCATAGTTGTGTCCGGGAAGTTGTGGAAAAGACAGGAGGTGTGTGTGTAGGGGAAGAGGGGAGGGGAATGCAGAATGTTACTGTGTATTGCATAGCTAGTGGGTGAATTGAGGCTCCCTCCAGAATCATTAAATTAAATGCAACAAACTTAGTGTACATAGCCCCATCTTTTTCTCTTTCCTGTCATGTTTGGAATAAGATCCTGACCTAGCTCAGCTAAGATCTGTAAATTTTCAAAACAATGTAATTTTAACATTTTTAGACAATTATCTCTATTTCTAATCAATTAAGGTGAATTTTTTTACTGTGTGGGGCCCTGGTGCACTTAACAGACAATAAATCGATGATAACTGGAAATTAACATACCTATCATTTCCTGAAGAATCTTATATGGAGACTGTTCTGTGGTCAATTTTTTCTGTCTTAAATATTTCTTTCAATTCATTATTATTTGTGTATGCTAGATGCATGCAGAGCTTGATCTGAAGAGTTTCATGCCAATCTTTTATTGTTTGAAATTTTATATCCCATTAAGATCTTATAATTTCATATGCATTTTATTTCATATTGTTCAAAAATGTTAACTTCAGCACCTTATTAGGACCTTTATTACAATATGGAGGTTCAGCAATCAGATTCTGGCATGTTTATCTTAGTAGTGGGATCAGATTTCATCCAATCAGTCACTCATACCTTTGCCTGAGTTGGACATTTGTTTTTAATATATGGGTCATTCTACCCATTTTGGGCAAATTTCTAACATTTTAGGCAAAATTTCATATTTAATGCATGTGCTCCAAATTTGGTGTGTGCATGTGTTGATATGTTGTTGTTTAACATAGAAAGTGGCAGAGCAACACTAATTTTCAATTTTGAGATATTTCTAATTTTTTGTGACAAATACTTAACGTTAGAAACGTAACATGGACAAAGTAAATATGTAAAAAAACCAAAAATCAAAGACCAAATCATTGAAAAAAGATATTTTAAACTTTATTAAGTCAAAAGAAGACTATACAGTGATAAAAAAAAGGACAGAAATATTCTATGGTTTAAATAATGGAACCAAATAGTGAGAAATGTCACTGGACAAAAACACTTATCGCCAGTGCAAACTTTACATTTTGTTTGTTTACAAAAACATAGCCGTCAGCTCTAAGAAATAACAGAGGCAGGAAGTATGTGTAAGATGAAGACACACACGTGAAGAGTAATTCATTATCTCATGTTTATGAACATAGATTTCAGGTTTTATGCATGTTTGTGAGAAATGTCACAGGACAAAAAAACCCATTATTTTATAACATTTAAAGAACACAGTTTAATTAATGCTGCAAGGCAAAAAGAGGTAAAAATAGAAGCCAGTTTTATGAAGAACTGTGTCATTAAGTAAACCAACCATTAAACAGAATAACAAGACCAATATATATTATTTGGCAAAATATCTGTGAGAAATGTCACAGGATAAAAAAATTAAATAAAAGCCTTAAAAGAAAACTATCCTGGTGCCTTTTTCTTAACATGATACATAAAATGTGACCATTTATAAATTACTACATTCTATAGAGAAAATTGTACTAAACACATGATTTATTTGAGCACATGATGTAAAACGAGAAAGAAAAAGTTAAAATCACCACATGGACTGAAATCTCTCTTTGTCCTGTGATATTTCTAACGTAATTTTCAGTATGGCACTAAAAGTTTACTCTGCCTCAATACTTATTCATGATGTAAAGAAAAACTTACATGATAGTTCTAGTCTGGTATAAAAATATGCACAATTTAACTTTCAATGCAAATAAGTATCATCTTTGTCAGAAACTTCACTTGGGACAAAGAGGAAACTTTCGTCCACTCAAGTTTTCACAAGCACCTCTCCTTAGATCTATATAGCTGAAGTAGAACTGATAAGTAGCAAAAATAGGGGCACAAGCTTTGCTAAGTACTGCCATTGGTGACAATATCTATTACTTGTTAAATCTTCGATTAGAGACTAAAATATTCCTTCGTTTGTTAGAAACATCACTTTTAACATCACTGTTAGAACCCTCACATGGAATCCAAAGCTTGGACACAATCGTTCAAACCTACCTTTCATGGTGTCCGCCATTTTGAACTGTGATAAAAACGAAAGTAGGGCTAGTCGGTAGTGTCGGACATACTCTGGTTGTCTTTCTTTTATTAACGGTATTTTAGTTTCGAAATGCCGAGGTCACGTTAGAAACGTCACTTTTGGACGAAGTTTACTTTCCCAAACTTCCACTTTCATTTTCTCCTTCGTATGTTGAGGAGATTTTTAACCAATCAGATACAATATACTCCATCACTTCGTCTTACGCACACATTCGCTCTGAAAGGCTGGGAAGCTAAACCTTTATCGGTTGGGGCACTTTTTTCATCCCCTGATTTCGGACGAAAGCTGTGATATTTCTAACACAGTTTTGTTTTTTTAATTACATTAAAATGGCTAAAATGCTAATGATGGGATGTGGAATTATATTTTCTTTGTGTTTTTTCAAAGCAATACCTCCCCTTGATTTTTTTAAAATTTTGCCATTGAGTTTGTTTTATGGTACTTTCTAAGTCTATATCACCGTGTTAGATTTTCACGTATATTTTAACTCCGTTTTTTGTCTTTCAAATGTCTTTTAGTCTCAAACGAATGACTTGTGACGATAGGCCTGCTTGGAGTTGATTCTATAATCATTTATTAATTGATTTAATAGTTGATTGCTTTTGACAACCAACCTGAAACTAATTTAAAAGATGTTTTATAATGTTATTAGCCACAGCCCATTATCGGTAGAATGACCCATATAGTTTCTGTTTACAGAGGTTGCAATAACAATTAAAATGGCACTTAATCATTGCCTCTGGGAATGAAAATAGGTACTTTAAAATGTATGGATGCATTACTTGTGGTTCTGAAAAGGTTAATAGCCAAGTGTGTGCAACCTTATAAAACTTTAAAACTGCAACAAATAATGTCAATAAAAATTATTTGAGTTTTTTAGGCAAGAATTATTATACTAATTCATAGTGAAATTATACTTCATTTCCTTCCAGATCCTTTCTTTTAGAATAGAAATATTCTTATGTGGAAATAAGAATGTAAAATTGTTCTGATTCTCCATCCTTACTTTTACCGTCACTTAGTCTTTCTGTTCCTTGTTTGATAACGTCAATTTTTCTAAAATTAGTTTAATGATTTAGAACCTCAGTTGTCTCAATTCGTAATAAATAATTTTTATTTATTAAAATCGAAAAAAAAAAACAACAATATAATATTCTTAAATTTTCTTTATCATTGCCTATCTTATAAAGACCTTTGAAAGTTACAATCATAATTGTAAAATGTAACTATCTTGGTAACATTTTCTCAAAGTGAGGATAGTGGTACATTTAGTTGGGCATGGATAGTTAGAAGTAGAAGTGTTTAGCAGAATGGGCTACATTATTATTGTTTGAGGATTTATTATTATTTTTTTTTTATGTGACACTCATCAATTAATCTTGTTCCAAATTTTTAAAATGTTGTTCTTTTTCTTTTTTTCTGCAGAGAGTTCATTTTCTGTGCTCTTCCCAAAGTATCGAGAGAGTTATCTATCCAAAGTTTGGCCTTTGGTCAAGGAACTTCTTAGTGACCATGGTATTGAGCCTGAGTTGGATCTCATTAAGGGCAGTCTAACTGTGAAGACAACAAGAAAAGCCTTTGACCCTTTCATGATTATCAAAGCAAGAGATCTTATTACCCTCTTGGCCAGAAGTGTGGACCTAGAACAGGCCAAGCGTATACTTGAGGATGACGTTGCTTGTGATGTTATTAAAATTGGCTCTATGGTAGCTAAGAAAGATCGTTTCGTAAAGAGAAGAAAAAGACTTATAGGTCCAGGAGGCACAACCTTGAAAGCAATGGAATGTTTAACAGACTGTTATGTCGCTGTTCAGGGTAACACAGTTGCAGCCCTTGGCCCACATCGTGGTCTCAAAGAAGTACGGAAGATAGTGGAGGATTGCATGAACAACATCCACCCTTTCTTCACAATTCGTACTATCATGGAGAAACATGACCTGGCGAAAAATCCAGACATGAAATATCAGAACTGGGAGCCATACCTTCCCCAGTACAAAAGCAAGAATATCAGCAAACGTAAACAGCCACTAAAAAAGAAGAAGAAGAACGCCTACACGCCATTTCCACCACCACAACCAGAGTCTAAGATAGATAAAGAGCTTGCCTCAGGAGAGTACTTCTTGAAGGAGGATGAACGCAGGCAGAGGAAAACAGAGCTAAAGAAACAGAAGCAGACTCAGTCTAAGCAAGATCGACAAAAGAAACGTGACAGAGCTTTCATTGCACCTGAGGAATCTGTTCAGCTTGTTAAGAAAAAGGCCAAGAAAGATGAATCTGGCAAAGTGGATTTAAGGAAATTAAAGGCAAAATTTAAAGATAGGAAGAAAATGAAGTCTAGCTAAATGTTTGAAACCTGATACATTTATCTTGCTTTCTTTAGATTCATTTTATTTTCTATGAATGGAATGGGATGTTTGTTTTTTTTTTTTTTCTGAATGATTTTGTCTGCTAAGAGTGTCATCTTCAAAAATTCAAGATCATAATAAGGAAATACAGTTAATTCATATTGTATTGAAGTCTTACAAGTTGATCCACTTTCTTATAAATTGGTATCCCAATTTCCTATCCCTATATATATTTTTTAAAATGTTGCTGTTAGTTCCCTGATGACATCAATTTATCAGCAGATGACTGTTTTTTATTCCTGAAACTAGTAGGCCCTATTACCTTCATGTTGAAAGTGAAGAAAATACAGATATTATTGGTATTTTTTTAAAATTATGGTTTAAAAAGAAACTACTGTGTTTTTTTGCACTTTGGTTTAAATTATTATCAAAATCTAAGTAAAGTAATATAACACAAAGGTATGGTTTTGTGTGTCCTTCTTATAGATAATGCATTGAAAGGAATGAATTGAATGTGCTTTAAAATAGTCGTACTGAGTGTAGTTTTGCCTTGATTTTTTTTTTCAATTTGATTGGTCAGATTTGTATGTTCTGTTGTTTTTAATGTTATCATAAAAAGTGAACAATCCTTTCAAATCTGTGTATTTTAACGCACCTAGTCCGCAGCCTTTAGCTAGCTCTTAAACATATCTTCTCACTGTTCCTTTGACTGATCACACTTTTTCATGTCTGTGCCAAACTAAACTAGGGTGACCATTAGAAAACTAACAATGAATATCCAGTAACAGTATTTCTTGCCCCATGTGTCAAATTGGCTTTATGTGCAAGCCATTTAGATTTTGGTGTTACTTTTAGTCTTGACTCCTCTAGCTATGTCGAGTTTTTTTTGTTAATCTTATTTTAAAAAAAGTTGGTGGTAAATCACTCTTTGAAATGACCATCCTAAGGTATGTTAGTCACTAGGGAGACTTTTTTAATATCTGACTATTCTTAGTCAATATGAAGTGCATCATCTCGTCCTACTCTTTGTGAGCAGTGACCTATTTTTCCGATGCAAAATGAAAAAAATCTTATCACTATCAGCAGCAGGGCAGTTAGCCTATTCAATAACCTCAAAAATGAGATTAAAGCCACCAGGCATCTGGAATCTGATTCACTCTTAAAAATCCCAGTTTTTCATAATATCTGTGAGTGTAACTCTTTCTCTGTAAATGGCATTGATACTACAGTACACCTCGAATCCAATGAAGTGGATTCAAAGAACACATTTTATTCAACGAGCAAAATAAAATCCCCATTTTTTTTTTCTTCTTTGACTCTCTTAAAACACCTTGCATCAAACGAACTAATCTCAGACCCCTCCTAGGGTTCAATGACCTACAACTCCACTATAGAATGCTTTTCTACTTAGAAACTATGTAGTTGAAATTCAAACCTATTAGGAAATGCTTGAAGTGTATAGGTGTTGAACTACTACTAGGGGTAGGGGAGAGTAAAGTATTGACATGCAGGGAGAAGATAATTTAAAAAAAAGAAAAAGAGGGGTAGAGGGGAAGGAAGCAGCAGCAATTTCATGGGGAGATCATTGAACCAAAGCGGCGGTAACTTGGGCAATGATGGGAAGTGTAAAGAGTAGCTTTATAGATGCGTGATTAGTTGATAAAAACAAGTGAGATAATTATGTGTTAATTTCACTTTGGTTCGTTACTTGCCTGATTCATTGCCTTGTCATGGCACCAACGAACCTTGCAGTTGCATGATTCAACAAACTTTTACAAATGACTGAACTAGTTCGTTGAGTTTGAGATGTACTGTATAACGATAATAGCTAGTATAGTTAAAATCAAGCTACAGCATAATTTTGGTGCACAAGCTCCATTCATGAATAGGCAAGCCTTGTATAGTGTATCTTTTGCACTGTGTTATTTTCAACCCATGCTATTTGGTACTGGTAGGGATTGATAGGGAGGATGTAAATTTTGAAATATATTTCTTTGTTAGAGCATGCTTTGATTTTAAAATTCTGAAACAAGGTCAAATGTTTCATGAAATTATGACCAGAAAATGATCACTTTTATTAATATATAATGATATGCAATTTGTCAACTTAGACATTAAGAAACAACAGAGCAGTTGCCCTCTCATGTTCAAAACAAATCTGAGGCGTGTTTTTTAAAAGAGGAAGAAAATAGGCTATCTGAAGAAAAAAATTATTGGAAAACAAACATTTTGAAAGTTTTAGTATGTCATCAATGAAAATTTTTTCAGGTTGCCATATATACCTAATTTCACCAAGACAGATATCTTGAATGTGTACAAATTCTTATCATTAGACTTTGAGTCACTGATTGGCATGCTGTGCTGTCAATTGAACATAAAATCATTCACATTTTAGTGGGAATTTTTTTTTTTTTATTAAAATTGTTTAAGCTTTTCTTTACTGATTCTTCAAGCAACAATAAAAAATTCATAGACTGAGTTTTGTTAATCTATTTAAAACAAAATGCATCTACTTGTATGTATGAAATTGCTCTGCACTTAGCATTAAACATGTTGGTGTCATCAAATTCAAAAGCAATTATAAATTTATTAATTTTGCTTTTTTTTTTTTTAATTGAACGTTATTTGATTCAGAGTATAACATCAGTCTGAAGTAAATACTGAGACTGCAGCAAATAGAATCTCATTGATCAAATCAAATTTGATTTTAAGTTTTTAATTGTTATATTATATGACTCATTCTCAAAAAGTTGTGTCAATTTTTTAACTAGGGACTTAATTTTCATTTTGTATTTTTATACTTAAAATGTATGTTTCTAGCAGTGTAAGTATCCAAAGGTATAGAATGAAATTATTCTAAAGATAGTTGAGCATCTCATTTAGGAAAGGAAGCTATATTTTTCGAATATTGTCATACATACTTAGACGTAATGATGACACAATTTTTGCCATATTTCATAACTTTGTTTTATGAATTGTATCCCTACTTGATTTTCAAAAGATAAATTGAGTTAAATACCGTACTTTGTAATCATGTCTAAATAATTAACTCAAAATTAAAACATTTTTGTAGGGAAAGCAAACTTTGTCAATAATTGCTACAGAAGTTTTCGTTTTTTGTTAACTTTCATATTAACTCATTAATAAATGCTCATTTTGAGTACTTATTGTCAATATCTGTTCACATCAAACAAAATTCTTATTTGAAACATAAAATAAAAAAAACAAAAACCCACAATTTTGTTCTCAGATGTATTGATGACATAAATTGTGTCATCATTACATCTAAGTACTTACTGAGACAAAATATAGAACTTTGTGACTTAAAATTGCCCCTAGGTATAATTTAACATAGATCTAGGTCAACTTAAGTTATTACAAGCACCAAATTCTTATTTGAACCATAAAATAAACAAAAAAAACACAATTTTGTTCTCAGACGTATTGATGACATAAATTGTGTCATCATTACATCTAAGTACTTACGAAGACAAAATATAGAACTTAATCACTTAAAATTGCCCTTACTAGGTATAATTTAACATAGTTCTAGGCCTACTTAAGTTATTACGAGTACCAAATGGAGAAAAACCTATCTATATTACATTATTTGTAACATGGATCTAGGCTCTATATCTAGACCTAGTGGATGTATTGATCTAAACTGCCTCATACATATTCAAAATAGTTATTGCCCAAAACAAAAGCTCTCTGAACTTTAAAACTCCTTTAAAATCGCTTTTTAGATAAATCTCCTAAAGATGAAATGGATGAAATAGTTCTAAGGTATCTCAGAGGCATTGCTGGTCTTAGACATATCGCCTGTCAGTGCATTTAAACAGAATGACACAAACAAAGAAATCTTATTGGAAAATTCTTTGCTCCTGCTTTAGCAGAAGTGGTCTTTATTGAGTTTTCTATCCATGCTAGAAAGTTGTTATATTGTCAAAGAATCAAAATAAGCCTTGGTGAATCAGTGACAGCTGCGATCTCAGACATATTGCAATGACACAGGCATGGAATACTGAGGAACAGACCTTGCTTTTCAGCTCAGTTGATACATGTATAACATTGTGCCAAAGTAGCTTCTAAAATAAAGTTTGATGCATGGCGATGCTGGTGAATCAGAGTGGATCAATTATCATATCTCGTTGAGGGTTATAAAGGGCTTTTATTTCAATGGGCCATGATGACACAATGCAATACGTCTAAGTAGAGCAGGAAAATATATTTGTCATTGCAAAATAGTGTTCCTTTCCTTAATGATGAATTAAGAATTACGTTCTTTAATCGTTCCTTTTGTAAAATCAATTACCATTTTACTTTGAAAACGAATTAGACAAAAGCTGAAGGTCAGAGAAAATCACCACCCAAAAATGAAACAAAAATCCACAAGTAAAACGGTGTTTTTTTGTTTTGAATATCTCATAAACTTTACAAGACACGCATAAACAACATGATATTGTTGAAAATATCTCTTTATTATATGTGCAAAGTGTAGGACTTAAAAATGTAGACTTAAAGCTGTATTTTCTTTTTAAATTCTAATATGATTGTGACTATGGTTGAAAAAGGCACTTTTTGAGAATGAGTCATATATATATATATATATATATATATATATATATGTATATAAAATAGCAAAATGAATTGACAACACATTTTCAATGTCCCAAAATACTGTCAAATTTCAACAAAGCAAGGAACAAACATTCAGAAAACCTGATTACACCTATTTGTAATAAGCATCAAAAAGCAATATTGTTATTTTATCTGTAAACGTGAAAAGGTAAAGCATGGTCAGGTATAGCTAGTAAAATGCTTTCTCTAAATTTTTTTGCTGTCTGCGGGAAAACAATTTTTAAAAAATTCAAAAGGATGCAATGACACAAGTAAATATTTTCTCAGGTAGAAAAAAAGCATGTATATAATTTTTAAAAAAGGAATTGAGCATAGTTTAAATTTGTATACATACGAGTGCTTTATTACAATACATGTTATAATCTGCTACTGCTGCTCAGCAGTTGACTATGAGGCGTTGTAGTTTTCTACTCTTTAAATGAAATCAAGTTATACATTATACACTCTGATACAGGCTGACTTTTTGTCTGCCCTAAAATTGCTGGTTGACAGTAATGACACCATTTTGTTTAATTTTTTTTTATGAAGCAGTGTTTCACCTCTTGTTTTAATGCAGGTCATATTAATAAGATCAGGAATGGCAAGAACCCTAGAACAACAGAACAAATTCATATCCCCATATATTCTCTTTCTTGGGCCCTGTAAATTTTTTTGGAAATAGTGAGAGAATGTGCTGATCTCGCTAATAAAAGCTTGGTGTCTCACTTTGATGAGAAAAAAAAAACATTGCCAGTGAAATGACAAGTTCAAGCCAGTTAGATCTAACCTAACCAGATAGCCATTACATAGTCACTAGACAACGGATTACCTCAGGGTGTGCTGAAAATGAAATAAGCATGTGTTTAGGCCGCAAGAAGTGTGCGGGTGGCTAACCTCACCTTGCCTCACAATCCCCTTCCCCTTATTTCTTTCTTACTCATGGGAAGGTAGTGTAAATAACGATAATAATGATTAAAAGTGCCAGTGGGTGAGGGTCGGTCGGTCGGTCGGTCGGTCGGTCTCGGTCTCGGTCTCGGTCTCGGTCTCGGTCTCGGTCTCTCTCTCTCTCTCTCTCTCTCTCTCTCTCTCTCTCTCTCTCTCTCTCTCTCTCTCTCTCTCTCTCTCTCTCTCTCTCTCTCTCTCTCTCTCTCTCTCTCTCTCTCTCTCTCTCTCTCTCTCGCTGCCTATTTTTTATACATGTAGTGGGTTTTTTTTTTCAAATGTATATAGGCATGTCCTTCCCCCTTCCTTCTTTTTCACCTGAGACTGATAGAAAAGATAAGATAATCACGAGAGTATTAAAATTTTTAAATCATTGGCGATGGCTTGTTTTACTTGTTCCTCCTCTTTTTTTCTGTATAATGTACAGTATACATTTGGGAATAATGAAAACTCTGTAATAACGAAATAATTCATTATGAATAAGAATTCTTGTTTTTACCGAGTTTTACTGTATTGAAAGTATCTTATGCACACTACACTTTGCTCAAAATCAATAAATATATCTTTTCATCAAGGGATTAACAAAGCTCAATTTCATTCTGAGTGAGCTTAATGGCTAAGCTAATAAAGAAAAAATGATTATAAAAGACAGTGTGCATGTATTGCGTTGCTTAGCATTTTGTAAAACATATTAGACTAAGTTACAAGCACACTAAAAACTCATTCTTTGCAACATGTATAAATGGATATTACACTTATGGTAAGAAGAGAGAAGATTATTTTTAGTTTAAAAAAGAGCATGAAAAGTTAAAACAAATTTTTTTTTTGTTTGAGAAACACGTTCTAACAAGAACATTTTTCAGTTCTTAATTTCATAAGTATAAAACTTAACTCAAGATGTTTTTGAAATTGAATATTGTAAATGATTTTTCATGATTTTGAAATTCAGTGACACAATATGTTGGCCTACAGAGTTTAAGTAAGTAAACAGTCTAAGAAATGGTTG
Source organism: Elysia crispata (assembly GCA_033675545.1). Lineage (NCBI taxonomy): Eukaryota > Metazoa > Mollusca > Gastropoda > Plakobranchidae > Elysia > Elysia crispata. Next base: position 48,737 of record JAWDGP010006887.1, read on the forward strand.
CATAACATAAGTCAAATCTATGTAAAAAATTCACTGAAGCATAACCAAACATGAATAATAAATTGGAAGAAATATGTATGCGCGTGTGTGTGTAATACTGTAAGTCTGAAAGAAAGCTGGGTAAAAAAGAAAGATCAAGCATTATGTAAATGATATTGAATAAAATTAAAAGCTTTAAGAGTCATTAACACAATTTCTTCGTTGCAGTCTTCACATACATAAAAAAAATTGTGTTGGGTACATGTGTCAATAAAAGTGTTTGTTTTACAGAAAATAACACCTGTTTACAAGCAATTATAAAAAAAATGAAAGCTATTCTAAGCTTTAAAAAAAAGCATTGAATGGGAAAACTTATACATGTACGTTAAAAATGTGCAGCTTTTGTAAAGAAACTGGGACTTAGAAACAACGGGCAATACTTGATAAGCATAGAATGATATGGTGGCCTACATGTATTTTGCTCTGGAATTTTTAAGTTAAAATCATGAAGCTATTTGAACATTTATTTAAATTGTCTATGGCCTTCAATCAAAGCTTCACAGTTAAATAAAAGTGTGATGAAAAAAGTAAATTCAGGATCACCTGTTCCTTTTTTTTTTTGGAATTAAAAGCCCTGTACCTGCTTCCAATTACGAGTGTTTTTTCAAGTCGCCTTTGGTCATTTGTTTTCCGCTGGCCTCATTTACAGACAAGAATAGCCAGTAGGGATAAGGGAAAGGGTGGGAGCAGGAGAGCATTGCCTTAACATGATATATGAAACATCACTGCAAGTTAGATCTAGGCCATTGAGTAGACTCGGAACAAGGCTTTTACTGCAATAATCTTAATCAGCCATGTAAACTATTATGCTTATTTGAGGTGAAAAAATGATGGTCAAGTGTTTATAAGAAAACTTATAGTGTAGCGTTGGTCAAGAAATGGTCTTTAAAAAATCTGATGTACAAGACACAGTACCTGTAAGGTTATATATCCAATTCAATCCACTTATCTCTAACCTTTGACCGTTTGGGATTGAAAAAAAACAGACTTTAAATTAAGGATATATATTTACAGCATAAGAGAACTTGAACACCTAAATCTTTCAAACTCACAGGTCCTAACCCTAGCTTTATTCCCATTTCCAGACCCACTCATGTCAATCATTAACGCTTCAGAGAATTGATGACAAGCAGCATATATGTATTATTGGTAACACTTACAAGTTACTTCAATGAAACTCTGAGCTGAACCCAAACAATAGTCAAGGTAGATCTATGTCTCTTGTGAATGAATTTACCTTTGAGTTCAAGCTGCAATTCAATTTTTTTTTCTGTATGTAATTGCAAAAACGTGTCATTAGAACAGTTAGCTGGCTAGCCATGCATCAAATGAGTTAAACTTAATATACCCCATCAAAGTACTCCCAATTCACCCTCTGATTACGGTAAAAAAAAATATAATACAGTTACCAACTTGAACTCAAGGACAAGGAACTAAGTAAAAACAATTGTATTTAATAAAGAAGACATTTCGCCTTCATTGGCTTCATCATTAACTGATTGTGGTAAATGGTTTTCAAGTTTACAGTTGATTCAAACATATTTTGAAATGTGAAGTAGTCTTTAAAAATTAATTTTTTATATGAATATGTAGTAGTACATATAGCAATCATAAATAAAAAATCATGGCATTGGGAAACTTTCTCTGCAAATCAAAAGAAGTTGCATCAAAAATACATTGTATTCAGTATCTATAATAAGAAATAATTTTAGATAACAAACAGCACATTCCGAGTGAGTTTAAGGCTTTTGAGGTTGTTTTATAGGGCATTATTAAATATGCCTACCAGTACCACAATTTCAATTGTGTATTAGAAATAAAACTCAACCTTCATGACAGAATAACATCTCCTCTTCCGCTACCAGTTTTTATATATAAAAAAAAGGACCACACAAGAGGCTCACTGAATTGAAAAGATTTGCAATAGTTTCAAGAGGAATAAGTGAACAAAATAATCTACATGTAGTTACATCTCAGCTTGATTGCCTGACTCTTTCCTCCCCTCTGTTGTGCTATTTTTAATTGCTGTGGTGGTTGAATAATCAAGAGAGATATTGAGTTGCTCACTTAAAGTTGAAGGGTGTTAAACAAAATGAAAAAAAAATGCATTGAATATAGCGGATTTTAGTTACACACTCATTAATCACAGTCCAATCAGCATTTTTAAAACAAATGAGCAGTTTTAGTCTTAAATTAGATGTACCAAGTCAAGGGAGTTGAAATAAGAACTGCGGAAAGAATTATTTTTTGTACCCAAAAAGAAATCTAAATATGTTAAAAACATGGAAAATCTTTTAAATATGTCGATAAAAATTTGAAAAATGTCAATTTTATAAAATTAAACTTTCCCCCTTCAGGGTTATCTTTGAAGGAAATTGGTTACAATGAAATAATAGCAGATTTAGAATTTTCAAAGCAAAACATGTTTTAAAATACAGTGGAAACCTCATAATTCGAACTATATGAGAAAAGATTAAAACTTCAAATCAGAAAAAAAGAGGCATAACTAAATCAATGCCTCATTAACTATGTGTTCTGTAAATGAAAGAGTAATTCTCACATTCTCCTTTCCACATTGCTACTTTTATCAGTGTTACTGGTGGCACTTCTATCTTAGGGTATCAACTCCCTCCTCACTCTGTTAGCGCACTGATCAGCCTTCCTCAGGCAGGGATTAGTATTGCTTGCTGCTTGAGAGATATATGCATTACGGTACTTTTGTAATGCTTTATGGCGTGGTATCGACTTCGAATTCAGAGACTTGAACCAGAAAGACTTTGAAATATGAATCTGATTCTAAGAAAGCTACAGAGAAAAAAAACCTATCCTCTTGCAAAATTTGATATATTAGATATATAAGAAATTGTAGCTGCCTGGTTGAAATCATAGGAGTTATAGCCTTAAAAAGTGAAATGTGAATTTAAAGATTGCAAACAAAAAGGTAGACTTAAATGAGATTGATTCATGATTTGAATGCACGCCTGCAATCTGCTTTAGATTCATTGAAAGTTTACAGCGGCAAAGGAAGTCTACCACAAAAAAGTCTCAAACAATTATTTCTCTGTTTAATGAACTTCTGGACTTCAGCCAGGATAGATTATTGATTAAAAAAAAAAAAATTGGAATGCAATGTTCTCTTTGAAGAGAATATTTTGGCATTTTGGATAATAGACTGTACTTCTCTAGTTAACTTAAGTACTTGTAGGCCCCACTATTTCAACAATGTTTTGTGTGTCTTATGCACTCTCAAACCATTTTTTTTTAACTTTATTGTGCAAAGCAAGGTTACAGTATTTGAATTCTAATTATTTAAATGACTGAGGTTCACTGACAGCCAACCACAAATAAATGGGCCTGACTGTACCAGAGCTCCATTTCGCTAAATTTAAAAAAAGATACATGTATATAAAATTTTATTTTCATTTTCAAACATGAAACATTTAAAATTTAACACAATAAAATCATGATTACCCAGAAGGGGAGACAGATATTTTCAAATTTGACAATTTAGAGCAAGAGGTATACAGTTTACTGATCTGAGTAAAAATGAAGCAGCCTATGCTCTTCACCTTACTTTCTGTTGTATTTGAGGCTCAGGCGGTGTTTACCCCTGCAACAGCCACTGGCTTGCCCTTTATTTTTCACCAGTCCCGAGCAACACAAATAGTAATACTTTCTTCCATCAGCATCATCTGAAACAAAATCAGATGTGTATAAGGAGATGCTTGCCCTCTCTATTAATCTAGGGACTGCATACACCATATGAAATATGTTATGGTTCATAGTAAACAATATATTGAGATTGCAACTTACAAAATTTACAATTTATATAAAGTCCAAAAATTTCAATCAGTTTGATCCATTCTCAATAAATTAAAATTCTGATATACACTCGGACCCGCCACATCGGGAAACGCGAAATCGGGAAAGAATATGGGGAATGGAATTATTACTATATAAAGTCATCGCTAAATCGGTAAATATCAACCGTTTAAACAGGAAAAACATTCCAGATGGCTTCGTCGAAATGAAGTGTTGAGAGCAGATTGTTTGTTATATTTACCTGTGAAACGCGCATCTCTAACATGGTAACACACAAGTGGAAAATAACAAGCTTTCCTGGGCTTCGGCGACATAATAGGGCCTTTCTAGGTAACTCAGGTAAGGAGGCATGCTAAGAAAAAGGTGTTGTGATGTCTACCTGTCAGGTTGTGAACTTCACTGTCCACTTCATTCCAGATGGATATTGATAGCGCTAGTGTTTCTAGCAGATAATTCTGAGGTTTCGCAGGAAAGGCTTACGGGCCCTAAGCTAGACGTAATATTTTTAGACTGACCGACATCATTTGCATAAACTCCTCCCACCCAGCGGTACGTAGTATAATCGCTTTTCGCAAACATGCTAGCCCTCTCACCGAGAACGTAACTGTTATGTAAGAATTACATGATGACTGCCAGCGATGCTCTAATGCTACCGGTACCGAGTACTAGCCTGGACCAGGTGCAAGCGCGCTATGGAGAGTGTGTTTCCACTGCTCCACTACATGCTCACACAATTACATTACATAACAATCACATAATCCGAGAGAGTTTTACCAGCAGCAGCAGATTTCACTGGTCTAAACAGCTGACCAGACTGACCGGACCTAACGCTCGCTTGCGGCTTCCAATGTAAACAACGCAGGCCGATTGGCACACGTCACTAGGGAAACCACGTGTTTGTTACGTTATGACTCGTGCTTACGGTACGTAACTCGGTCTGCGAAACATCGCTTGTGGTTATGAGACAGTCGTCAGACATCGTGCAAACATTAAGGTCACTTCAACAAAAGGCGTGTTGCTTTCGTTCGTCTAATAAAATTTAGGATCGAAAGCATAGGTGACGGCAAGCGTGTATAAATAGGTTGCTTAAATTTGTAAGTTTCATTCATTAATCAACGCTCGAGCTGCAATTATTAAAGTTACTGATCAATTTAACATATACAAGCCCCAAGTGGGGAAAAAAAAAGCAAAGAAAGGAATCACTGAGACAGTTACAGCACTCGCCAAGAATTTTGGGCAAGAAAAGAAAACGGGATCAGGAGCAAACTGACGTTGGAGGTGCATTTTTCATACACCCGGGAAATCGAGAAAACCCGGATTATTGGGACAAGAAGTCTTCTCCCCGAATTTTCCCATTAAGCGGGTCCGACTAAAAAAAAAAAAAAAACAAATTAAGCGATATAGTCCACATGAATAACTCAAATTGTTGAGGATATGTTCAAAATTGTGGTTACCACAGAGCTAGAAATTCAAATAAACACTGGTTGAAAAAAATTGTTCGATTTATATTTATTCTTGCTCCCGTTTCTTCCCCCTCTTTTACTCCCATTCTTATCCCTTTTAATAATAGGATAATCTCCTCCATCACTTTCTCTCTCTCTTTTTTTTTTTTTTTTTTTTTTGTACTGCCTCCACCTTGCCTCGATTTCTTTTTTTTAAGTGATACTATTACTCCCTCTTTCTTGGTCAGATCTACTCCTTTCCCTTGCTCAGATCTGTTTCTCCTTCTACCTACTGTCTATCGCATCAAACTTAGGCTTAAGCCAGGTCTTGAAAGGAAAAAAATAATCACCAAAGATTTTTGGTCAATTTCGTCTCCCCAGGTTCTCGCATAATTCAAAACAGACTTGGGCTTTCTATCAAGCCATGTATAGACATATTTGGATTGGATCTGACCCCACAACTAGATGATCTGTAAGAGAATACACTTGATTTCCTTACTCTCAGCCCAAAACCCTATCTACGATTGGTGTGGGAATCTTTCTCTGATACTCCTCACCATTTTTTTTTTTTTTTTGCAACCGCATGCTGATTGGTTGGGCAAGAGGCCGGCCTTGACATAAGCTGTCATCGGTACTTTTGTCTTGCAAGAAGGGAAGAGCAGAATTTGTTCACAATCAGCCCCTTTGAAGTCTTTGCCACAGGCAGACTTAGCAAGTGCTAACACTGGTACTGGATATGCAACAGGCTGGACGAAGAGGGTAGAGTAATTGAGGAAAGAAGTGTTGCTAGTGTCTAGCTCAAGGCTGGGAATAAATGTCTATAGAGACAGAGAGAAGGGCAGAACTTTTTTGTGATAAAAGGAACAGTTTGCAAAACTGCAGTCTGTTTCATTTCTTCTACCCAATTTGACCGGTGAGACGGGCTTTTAGAGCTGTCTTGAGAGTCCGATGAAAACGTTCGATCATCTCATTTCCCTGAGGATGATAAGCAGATGTATGGTGAAGCATGACTCCAAGGCGAGCTGCTATCTCACCCCGTAACGATGATGTGAACTGTGACCCGTGATCTGACGAAATATCTCCAGGGACACCGAAATAAGCAATGCAGCCAGTAATGAGAGCATGCACACTCTCAGTGCGTCGTAATGCGTCGTAGAGGAATGGCTTCTGGCCAGTGTGGGTTGTGGTCGATAATCGTCAGGAGATATATGAAGCCAGAAAAAAGGTAAAGGTCCAACATTGTCAATGTTTATGTGCGAGAATCTTTTCTCAGGTACAAAGAAATGTTCTAGACGAGCTTTTGTGTGTTTTTGTACTTTTGAACTTTGACAGTGATGACATTCTTTCACCGATCTACTGACCTGCTTTTGCATCCCGCGCCAAACAAATTTGTCTGAGGCCAGTTTGACGGTGGCTTTGACTCCTGGATGTGAGAGATAATGGACGACGTCGAAAGCTGTGCGTCTGAAATCAGGAGGTCCAATCGGACGTGGACGGCCTGTTGAAACGTCACACACAAGCTTTGGTCCTTGCTCGTTCAATCTTGTATTGATAATCTCGGCGAGTAAAGGCTATCTTGTAGGCTCAATACTAGCAGCTTGGGCTCTAGCCACTGCTGTGTAATCTATGCCCAAGGAAACTGCATTGGTTGTTCTGGAACGAGACAGACAGTCGGCAGCGATGTTTTTTACCAGAGACGTGCTATGTCGTTGGTGACCTTGGAAATGGCAAAGAGGTGTCTTTGTTGTTGCGCTGAGCATAGTTCTGTTGTTTTAGCCATGGCGTGCTCTAGTGGTTTATGGTCTGTGCAAATGGTGAAATTCCGTTCTTCAAGCATGAAACGGAAGTGACGAATTGTCAAATACACTTCAAGTAATTCTCGGTCGAAAGGACTGTATTTTATTTCTGCTTTTCGTAGTTGTCGGCTGAAAAAGGCTAAAGCTAAGGCAATGACCCTTGTTGAACTGTTCGAGGACGGCGCCAACGGCCACATCTGAAGCGTCAGAAGTAAGAGCTAAAAGGCAGTCAGTGCAAGGATGGACCAGCATTGCTGCACAAGCAGTTTTAACGTTTAGGAAAGCCAGTTTCATACGTTTCATCTCTTGTGACCACACTAGTTCTTATTGAGGCTTGGATAACTTTAGTGCCCCGTAAAGAAGACTGAGGGTGGCAGCAATGTTAGGCAAAAAACGGTGATAAAAGTTTATCATACCTAAAAACTCTTGTAGTCCTTTCACATCTGATGATTGAGGGAACGTTTGGATGACTTTAGCCTTGGCTTGTGTTGGACGAGATCCATTCTTTGATACTCGGTGCCCCAAGAATACCAGGGAAGATACACAGAAAAGACATTTTTCAAGGCGAATTACAAGTCCATGATCTGTCAAACGTCTAAACACAGCTTTTAAGTCATCCAGGTGTTCTTTTTCTGTCGAACTTGCGATGAGAATGTCGTCAAGATTAACAAAAGCTGAATCAATGTCCTGAAGGATAAAATCCACAAGTCTTTGAAACGTTTGGGCAGCACTGTTTCAAGCGTAAAAATTCCCACAGACCAAACGGAGTGATAACTGCTGTCTTAGGAATTTCTTCAGGGGCAACTGGAATCTGATGATAGCCCCGATTTTCGAGAAGATGGTCTTTCCTTTCAGGCGGGCCGAGAGGTCATGGATATGGGAAATAGGGTTCCTATCTGGCGCTATGAAATCCTTTAATTTTCTGTAGTTGCCGCATGGGCGCCAGCACCGTTTGGTTTGCATACCGCATGGAGAGGAGATGTCCATCTTTTCCATCTCAGAAAAATTTTGTTTGGCTATTTTTGGCCTGTCTGGGACAAGGCGACGAGCCCGGGCGAAGGCAGGGCGGTCTTTAGTTGGCATGAAGTGTGGTACACCGTGTTTAACCTCCGCAGTTGAAAATGTTGGTTTCAGCATATCCGGGAATTCATTTAGGATCTTTCGGAACTTATAACTTGAAGGCTCGACAAGGCGCGCGAGGCTGGTTGGTGTAACTGCTCTGACATAGCAGAGAATACTTGAAAATGTGTCTGCTTCTATTAGACGACATGTCGAAAAGCAAGTTGTGTGTTCGTAAAAAATCAGCGCCAAGGAGCGGGCGGCTGACATTCTGCTGTGACGAGCCGAGCCTGGAAATTACGTTGACCAAAACGAAGACAAACATAAGTCGTTATGGTAGAACCATTGGCAGCTTGTAAAGGGGGTCCTCTGGGTCCGTTTTCTTGTCTAGTTTAGACGCTGGAGTAACAGAAACTTGAGCACCTGTGTCAACTAAAAAACACCTTTTAGAAATGCCATCTGTGACAAAAAGCTGCGTATGTTTGTGGTTCTCTGAAGTTGAAACGGCACAATATAGCGGGTCGGAAGCCTGTTGATTTATCGTCGACTCGCTTTGGCGTTTCCCTGCTTGTGATTATGTGTAAAACTTGAATAGTGTGTGCAGGTGCGGTCACAGCGCTGTGCTTTCGATCCAAATCGTCTGTGATGCCAACAAACTGTGTTCACCTCAGCTTATTCGCTCAAGTTGCACTCTGGGCTGAGTGAAGCTAGAATTCTATCTGCTTCAGGCGACAACATTCTTAATTATGTTATTGGTGAGTTTGCTAGGGGAACACCAACTTTCGGGCCGAACATAAAAATGATTTAAGGACCTCATATTTGTTGGTTAGAGGTGGAGAGGCGATCACTGACAAAGCTCTAGTTGCTGTTTGTGAGTCTAGAGCAGCTACAACATGAAAGTATCTCGTATCATCAAATGATATGTTGCGTAAGGCAAACTGTGCTTAGGTTTGCGCGAACCATGCCAACGGGCACGTCGTTCAAAAAGTTAAAGTTTAAGTGCTACTGCCTCGATAGACATAATGAAATGAAAAGTCGGAGGCTTAAAACTTGATCTAAAAAAATCCAGATCAACTATCACGTCGGGGTCACCAGTGTAGCAATTATCCACTCAATAAAAAACATAAGATAACCTTTGGGTTTTCTCGTTTAATTGAATTATTAGCATATCATCCGACTCTGTCGATGTATAAGTCTGAATTGAGAATGTAAGCTCTTGGCTTCCTCAACACCTCTGTGGTGAGCTCTCTTCACAACCTCGGATGTACACATTCGTCACGGGTTAGTCTTTATTACCGTCCATGATTTAAAAATCCAAAGGCCACAATGTAATGTATTCCCACACAAAATGCAATCATAATAATAATAATAATAATAATAATAATAATAATAATAATAATAATAATAATAAGAAGAAGAAGAAGAAGAAGAAGAAGAAGAAGAAGAAGAAGAAGAAGAAGAAGAAGAAGAAGAAGAAGAAGAACAACAACAACAACAACAACAACAACAACAACAACAACAACAACAACAAAAACAACAACAACAACAACAACAACAAGACGAAGAAGAAGAAGTAGAAGATGAAGAAGAAGAAAAAGAAGAATACCTTACCATGAGGCACAGCCTGCATGGAGTGGAAGTGACAAATTGATCTCTCCATTTCTTCATAGGATGAGAACCCTTGGCCACATTGATCACACTCAAGCCATTTGCGAATCACAAAACGGCCTTGCTTGCGAATTGTGGTGCCAAGACACTGGTCTAAATCTTCATTCTCGGTGTTTAGGATTCTCAGTTTAGATGTCAACTTTGCTATCTGTCTTGCCATGCCTTCATTTTCTCTTTTGATCATATCATTCAGTGCTTCCATCTGGCGAGAAAGAAAAGCAGGAGACACATTTGAATAAAGGAAAGAAAAAAATATTTGATCCAAATTCTGATTTTATTTTTAAGCAGACCAAAAAAAAAAAAAGATTACAGGCAATTAAGAGATTTTCCTTACTTCATGGCGAAAAGTAACTTTCATGGATTGCTTAATGGCTACAATCAAGGTTACTTCTTGATAACAAAGTAACAATTAAAAAGGACCAGCTATTAAACTGAGAAGTTGGAATGTCTGCATAATGGCAACAAAACTAGAAGAACTCCAGATCGTCACAGACACATGAAAGACAGCCATCATCAATGACAATCTCCGCCATATTAGAAACGTTAAAACCATCAAACAGATTTGGGATATTTGAAAGAAAAGGATTACACCCTCTGCTACAGGAAAAAATCACTGAATACTGATGGGAGCACAGGGTAGGATTTGCTGTCATGACACTTTGTTGAAGATAGTTTAACATGAAAAGAAAGGCATGACTCCGCCACCAGAGGTGTCAACTGTGTGTGATCAACACCAATTTCCAAACAGAACCTCAGCAGAGACATTCTTAGCAGCATCTGTACTCTAAAACAGCTCAATATGACCATCGTTAGAAACAAAAAAATCACTCAAGATTGTGCTCCACATTCATCCACACCTATTATGGCACGAAATGCAAAACTATTATAATTCAGTATAAAGAGAGATGTTTTCAATCTTTTTTTGTAATATATTTATTGCAAGTTTCCTTTATTTTATTATTTGGGATAACTGTTACTAAGTAGAGTTTTGGATAATTTGTGTGCTTTGTTATCAAGAAGTAACCTTGGTTCAGTTTATTTATGCTGATATTAATAACAATAATCATTATCATCATCATGATAATTATGAAAAAAGCATACCTGTAAATAAGTAAATATTTATTCTTATGACCAAGCCAACATAAATAATGGGGAATAAAAATCTTTCAAATAGTTTTAAATTGTTTAAAAACTTCTAAGCCTCACTCATAATATTACACAGGAGTAATCCTGAAAGTGTCACTAATTTTATGAAGGTTTACAATCTGCTTTCACTTTCAAATACACTACCTTATTGAGCTTTTCTCTTAGCTCAGTTTCCACTGAGTAATCTTTTCTTGATCCAAGAGATTCAAAGTTCTCCTTGTCTTCCAGGGCTGACTCTCTCTGTCCTTGTAATGCTTCAGTGGATATTGGTCCAGTTTGGGTCATTCCATCTCTCATCTCTGTTGTCCTCCCATTCATGAGCATACATTGCAGACAAGAGGTAAACATAATCTGTTGTGCTAAATATTGGGTAAGCTGAACTGTTTCAACATTTTTGTTGACAAGCTGGGTGTTGGCTTCTTCCAAGTTGGCCTGAATCTCATCTAAGTTGGTTCTCAGGACACCATTATCAGTTTTGAAAGCCTCCAACTGTAAGCAAATTTTACAGTGCGCTTCAAACAAACTATCAAGCTCAAACTGGCTCACAGAGATATTCGTCATTCTTACTGGGTGAAGGTCAATATCAAAACCATCAGCCATCTGTTCAAAGAAAACTCCAGGATCAAAAACCTGGGGGTGGGAGGAAATTTACAGATTAGGTTTGAAACATATATAAAAAAAAAATAATCATGGTTGAATAGTAAAAAGATGGAGCTTATCATCAGTGTGCCACTTTCAAAAAAATTTTTTTTTACGCCACTCTCATGAAATAAAGGGTACATGACTCATAAAGAATAATGTAGGCAAAATGAGCTTTAGAGATGGTTAAAAAAGTCAATGCTTCTCTATTTCAGACAATAAAATGATCCTTTTTGTGTTTAATTAAGCATATTCTGGAGCAATTGCACACAAAAAAGTGTGGAAGAATATTGTAGGGCTTGAAGATGAAGATGATGACAATGAACATGAAGCGAGTGATTCTGAAGGCTTAAGGTAAAGACAGAAGTCGTTGCCAAACACACTCCTTATTTACTCATGCTTTTAAAGTGAGACAAATTTTTGGCTTCATAATTTTGATGCATAAAACTTGCAGGCTGAATTCATATAAGCATTATAGTTCTAGAGGTTCCATCTGTGTTATAACTACTAAAGCCACTGATATTTGCCCCATAGTATAGTATTAGTACTCATAAGGATGGAAACTTCAAAAAGTGATCTGCCATCAACTTGTAACACGGTAAATTTGAAATTCAATCTGAATTCAAAGCAGAGAGGAAGTAATGGGGGAGACTAACCCTGAAATCTAAATGACTTGCTATATGATTTATCTAGAAATGAGAGGGTTAGTAACTAACGGTTGAGTAGTCCTAACATCTCCTAGCGAAATCTTAACAGTGTAAACAGTTGCTAGACATGAGAAAAAAAATGGAATGTTAATGAGCAGGACTAGAAGCTACCAGTCTGAGGTATGTGTAACGTTCCAGCCCGACTTGTAAGCAATAGACCAAATGAGTGTTAAAGCATATTCCTTTTTAAATGCTCTTCATTTCTTTTTTCATCCTACTGAATCACTGAAACTTGATAAAAAAAAAAGAGAGAGAAAAAAGTAAGAACTAATGATAAATCCAAAACTGCATTCAAAACAAGCTTCTGACTTTTAAGAAGAGGACAACAACAGTCATGTTTCTTTCATAAGAGTAGTAACCATCTTTGCTTTCACAAAGATTTTTTTGGGCACATACTTCTGAATATTTCAAAGGTTTTGATGAATTGCCAGAGGCCAGAGAGTCATTTATGATTTGTGTAATACCTCTCGTTAAATATCTACATTGGTTACCAATAAAACCTTGAATTAAATATAAGACTTTGATTCTGTAGTATAAATGTCTTAAAAACACTGCCTCTAGATATTATTTTGTTAAATCTTGTTCGCCCTTGCTAACCAGCATGAGTGGAAAAAAAAATTCTGAATGTAAAAAACAGAGCTAAAAAGTATGGCGAAAGAACTTTTAGTGTTGCTGAATCTAAAATCTGGAACAGCCTTCAGCTGTTAATGCTGAAACACAGATTTAGAAGATACTTTTCTAAAGCTACTAAAACACATTTTGTTCCACAGCCTAGTTAGTTGAATTTAATGTAAAATCTTGTTCTTGTATGAAAGAATGCTTTTTTGTTATGTAATGATACAATTTTTTAAAAGTCATGCACTTTTTGAATGAGATTTTAAAGTGTTAAGGTATCATGAGCAGAGGATTGTTTTTAAAGGGTGCTTTAGATATCATCATATCATTATTACTATTGTTATCATCATCATCATAATTATCATTATTTTTATTATTATATTTTGATGCCTTTTTTGTACGCATTATTTTTTCTGCAAACAATATTTTCCTACATATTGAATCACAAGCGCAGCATGGTGTCTTTCTTAGATTCTTTTCCTTCCTCCTACCACTCTGCTGAAATAATGTTTATTGTCTTTACCTGCATAATTTTTCTTTTCAATATCACACTAAATTGCTTAGTTCCTTGTTTTGATACAAGGACATGTTTTTACAAGCAATTGTTTGTTTTCATTTCAATCCTTCAGGTTTTGTACATGAATTTATAATTTTTTTTTTGCCATCACTGTGCTTTCGTGTTTACAATAAGTCTGCAGAAAGCCTCACTGAGTTGTCAAGCATAGGTGCAAGGAGAGAAGAAAGAAATCAGGGTTATTTGGCACAACCTTGCAGCATATGTGCAGTTCAAGAGTTAACAATCTTTCAATCAGGATTTTTTATAGCTCCAGGTACTTGGGTTTATCAAAAGATATACATGTATAGCATTTATTTTTGCCTGTGAATTCCTAAAAAAATAATCATGGGAATAGTATAAAAAACAAGAATTTTGTGTTATCAAAACTCATTAACAAAAAAGGCAGAGGCCTGACACCTTACACACACACATATATATACACACCTCACTCTCAACTCATGCCTTTGTTTACATCTCAGTAAACCCCTCCCTTTCTTACTTGCCTTTACAGTAACAAGACGATGTGATTGATCTGTAACAAGATTGGTTTGGTCTAATGCCATTACTAAAATTGGCCAATGACATTACTTTATCTCGAACACCACCACTTGCTGCAATCCACATAATTCCAGGAAGACTGGAGGCAGTGGTCATGCCTAGTCTTTCTCATGTCTGTATTGAGAGTGTAGTGTGGGGTTGGGATGGGGGCAAATAAGGGGGAAAGGAAGAGCCATGTGGTAGCATCATCGCTCTCTAGTTCTTTTATTGGCTCTTTGGTCGTTGTAACAACTACATGCAAAGGAAACAGGTTCCCAATAAGTCAGTAACCTCAAGAACCCATCTTGTAACATGGTACCGACAGATATGCCTAAATTGTCATTTGTTCTTCACACCTCATGGGCTCTTAAACACCCCCCCCCCCCCCCCCCCCCCCCATAGTACATAGAGGGAGGGAGGAACTGTCAGCTTGTCATTGGTTAATACTGTAAGAAAAGATACAAAGTCCTCAGTATTCTGAGTTGGGCTTATAGAAGATAATGATGTTTCGAACAGGCTCGCCAGTGAAGCCCTAATTTTATGGGTACCACAACACCTAGGTATGCCCAGGAGTAGGGTTGAACCTTGTTTGCCTCAAGTAGCCTTTTAGTTATAACTTATAACTCCTCATCCTTTAAAACTTAAGGACAGTGCCATTGAGAGAAGCATGTAAACAAACTTAGAATATGAGAAATTCGATATTCCAAATGGATACCGGCATGTCAAATTTGATGACCAAATTCTGTGACAAATGACCTACCTATGTTTAAGCCAATCTCCCTCCCCAGGTTTGCCTTTTTGTTGGTCTTTGCACTGAATATGACAGCATATACATTTAAAAACAACAATAATTTAGAGAGGTTTTTGTTAAGAAGTCTTGTAAACAGGAAAATGATGACTGTTTAAAACTCTTTATTGACAAGTGTTAATGGTTTTTGTAAAGCTCAGCTAGGAGCGACTGGAAATTGCTAAGTATTTGATTATCTTCAAAACGAACTTTATTTCTGAGAAAGAGATGTCTACTCATCCTCATAGAGTTGAAGCAGTTACCAGATTAAAGTCCATATATTTTGAAATACACAGGACAAAACATGATCAAACATGTCTGAAAGATTAAGGATGGGCACTGGAGTCGAGAACAGTACAATCGCCAAATTCCGATATTCCAATCCTCAGAATTGCCAATTCTGATTCCGATTCTGATTCTTGAAAAGAACAGTAACTGTGAAATCAACATTGAACATTAATTGCTTTCCTTTATTTGTTCAGATTTCTTAAAGGGCTTCATGGCCCGTGTAGGATTGCTTGACTTTCTTGGTTTTGTTTTTTCTAACAATCTCCTCTTCCTCTACTGATCATTTTCGCCACATCTCTTCCGAACACCTAGATCTCTCAATATCCAGACACAAAGTTTGCGAGAGTAGGGAGTACAACACTAATTTACCCAAATTAGAAAGACACTAGAAACAAAATGAACTCGTTGTTCTGCATCAAAAGCTAGAATGGAGTTAAGTCTTGCCCTAGTGTGTTTAAAAGACCTAAGAACCCATGAGATACAGCTGGATATCTTTTGTTTCCTGTCTCTCACAGCCAATCATAACTAAGCCCCATTCCTTCACCAATCCTCCGACCTGATGTAGGAAGTTGTGTCCACTATACACTCTTTCTCCACACTGCTATCCTCCTCCTTTCCAACCTTCGCAATGACATTGCGGGTGACCCATCCTTCAACTTGCCTACCTTGCTTTTGTTAAGCCCGAGCCAGCGTCCCAGATTAGCTCAGAATCAGAATCAGAGTTGTGAATCCACGCCATTCTATGATTCTCAGAATCGATTCTGCCTACCCTTAGTCAAGATACTTTTTCAAGTTGACCGAATCTTTTAATCCATGTAGAGTTTTCTTAAAAAAGACATTCCATTTTTTTAGTCAGAGTCACACTAAAAAGCCATTCCAATGAAGCTGCAAGCCATAATTCAAAGTACAACTCTTGTCATTTGTGATTTTCAAAAATAATTCGCCCTGGATAATGATGGTTTTGAATATATGTGGAATTTGTTCTGCACTCTACTAGTCCAACAAAATAGCAAAACCCTGGTATGAAAAATGCATCCTTAACATTCAATGGTATAGCAGAATCATAATTAAATTGAGAAAGAGCTTGTGATCACCTTTAGGCTGGAAAAATTTCACTGCTTCACTTATGATATCTTGTGCAAGTTATAAAAGATCACAAGACCCTAGAATCAATCACAAAGAGGCTCCTCAAGAATCTAGAATAGAATTATCATGTGATGTACAGAACAATCTCTGACATAAAAATTCATGAATTTCTCTCACATGCTCTTGATTGCAATGATAGACAAGAAAGTGAAATTGTGCAAACTTCTTTGGAACACACAGTTTCAGGATCATCTCTCGCAATTTGTTGGCCAGATAATATAGATTTTATAATGTCTCTATATCTTTGTGTAATCATAACGCCAATAAACATTTGACTTGTGCTATCATTCCTTTGGCTTTATTATAACAAAAGTGATAATATTGATTGAGTAAGGATATGAACATTATTAATATTTAAAATAGAAACATTATTTGAACACTTCAATTGCAAAATAATCAAAGTCTATCAGACTCAAACCTATATGTCTATGTCTGTGTGTTCAAGAATAACGACAGCTATGTATGACACTTGATTGAAATTTAAGATGGATCTGCAAATGTAGTGAAAGAATTTTTTTTAAGACACGGTCAGCAGTCAAATTTCTTAAGAGGCAAACATTTTCTTCCTCTAATTGTGGACTGATCGTTCAAAGAATATGTGTTATAAATTTAAACTGGTTCAACGAAACAGTAGAAATAACAAGGAAATAAAGAGAGGATCAGAAGGGGAAACGGATGATTTCAAGGAATTAGTGATTTTGAAGGATCCATGTTCTTCTGTATTGTTATTTAATTTTTGTGATAAATTCTAGTCTCTGGATGAGAACTGAATAAATAAGTATCTTTGATTGCCTTCCCACAAACCCATCTCCATATTTTTGTTTGCTATTGATGACAAAGGCTCAATCGACCATTAGTAACTAAGCTACTTCAATTCAAGTTTGTTATTGTTCCAAATCTAAATCACAATGGAAAGGATTGCTTAAAAAGATGTACACAGTTAAATATACTTTAGGTTTTATAGACTTGACACAGAGTAAATTGATTTTCATTAATATGTTTTTTTGCTAATACTTTTACTATCGAGCTTTGTTTTTATGGCTGCAATCATAGCTTATCAAACATTATGTTTGACATTTAAATAATTTAGACCTATATTTAGATGTAGAGGTAGGCTTACTGTTTACCTCTAACATTATTCTTAATTAATTTTCACTCATTTTACTAGATCTAGATCTATATATAAACGCTGTTTTCTTCCTTGCCAACTGAATCTTCGAGTGCTAAAACTGAAAGTCGTATCCAGATCTAGATCCACCTGCGCTAATCACTAATTAGGGCCCAATAATTTTAGTGAATGAAGCAACAATAAAGAATAATGGCAGAATGATGCAGACCTAAGTGATAAAGAACTTATCTTTCCTCGTCGATGAAATAAGAATTTCAGATTTGACTTAAAAATTTAGATCAGAGAAATCTTTTAGAAGAAATAGAATTAGTATCCAGAGATAAATTAAATTATCGATCTAGAAATTTAATCCTTGATTTAATAATATTGTTGACCATCTGTTCTCTAACCACAGACTAAGCTCTAGTTGGTGATGTATAGATTTGTTGTCATCACGTGACTGTAGGAAAAACCCCTGCGATTAAAAAAAGTAAGTTTCGTTTCCATCTTGTGTGCTTTTCATCTGAGCTCGCCAATGTCATGGGCAGAGTTGGGAAGGAAAATTATCTAGTCGAGAATGTTCAACTTCAAGCCACACTCGAGATTTTGACATAGATAGCTAGTAAATTTCTTTCTCCAGTCGTGTACTGCTTACTCACCAGAGAGGATAAAAATGCATATTTTTGCAAACAAGCTTCATCTGAATAGAGACAAAACAGAGAGTTTATTATTAATTGATACCGGAATTGAACTGAAAGACAATGATATAAAACTCTTAAATCCTGGAAATAATGCGGATGTTGTAGTTAAACCAATACTGGGTTACCCAAGTAAAACATTCCAGAGCGCGGAACATCGGTAAACGCTAGCGACCACAGCTTAAAATACACTAATGATTATTTGCTCCATAAATGGATTATGGCATTGGACCACGGGAAACCCCCCCCCCCCCCCACACACACACACAGGAAAATTTTATTAATAAAGCTATAACAATTTATTATTTATGTAGATAATAAGTTGTCGATGGAGTCTCATGTAAGTCACATTGGTAAACTAGTGTATCTTGAATTGCGGAGAATAGACACTATGACATATCTGGGCGAAACACCGAAAATGACCCTTGCATCAGCTTTTACTCTTCTAAGTGTAAGGCCGCAGTGCAGCGGGTAACCTGTCGCTTATTTTCCGGCAACAAGTCGCTGGTAACTTGCCAAGCAGGCACAACAGACAAGTGGCCACAGTTGTGCAGGCAAAAAGAGCTAAAAAAAAAAAAAAAAAACTCGCTTCAGTTCGATACGTGTAGAATTCTGTATTTCTGAGGTTTCGCAAGAAAAGGTTACGGGCCCTAAGCTAGACTACGACGTAATATTTTTAGACTGACCGACATCATTTGCATGAACTCCTCCCACCCAGCGGTACGTAGCATAAATCGCTTTTCGCAAACATGCTAGCCCTCTCACCGAGAACGTAACTGTTATGTAAGGGTTACATGATGACTGCCAGCGATGCTCTAATGCTACCGGTACTGAGTACTAGCCTGGACCAGGTTCAAGCGCGCTATGGAGAGTGTGTTTCCACTGCTCCACTGCATGCTCACACAGTTACATTACATAACAATCACATGATCCGAGACAGTTTTACCAGCAGCAGCAGATTTCACTGGTCTAAGCATCTGACCAGACTGACCAGGCCTAACGCTCCTTGCGGCTTCCGATGTTAACAACGCAGGCCGATTTGCACACGTCACTAAGGAAACCACGTGTTTGTTGCGTTATGACTCATGCTTACGGTAAGTAACTCAATCTGCGAAACATGGCTAATTTTTCCCCGCTGCCACAAGCCGAAAGTTCTACCGAACCTGTGTCTCTGAGCGTCGAGATAGGATGATGTTCAACCCAAAAACCACTGTCCACATTGGACTGAGTTGGTGGAGCGGTGAAAAAATTCAAACCCCTGACTGCACATTCACAAGAGCTAGGATGGAGAACACCTCCTATCTGTTAGGTAAAGATATCGTTAAAGCGTTGGAACTGTTCCCTCTTCCTCTGCTGCGGTTGAGACTGAGACTGAAGAGGTGAAGCTTTTCTTTTTCTAGAGGAAGATCCCGTTGCTTGGACTAGTAGATTTTTTCCCTCTTGCCTCACGCGTTTTCTCACCGCTGTTTCGATGTTATCACCTTCCACTAGGTCTACGTCTCTGGCGATGTTAAATCCAGTAGTCAAGCCCTCGTGTAGTAATCCTTTGCCAGAGAGCATCAACAAATGTATCACCGCTCGACCCAGCCCGCCGAGTAAAGATCCTAATCCATCCCCGAGCTGATCACGACTGCCTGAAATACTGGTAGACCAGAGCCAACTTGTTTGTAGCAGTCTTCAAATAATTTATGATTGCATCGGTACGGGCCTATTATTCAATTCTTCTGCGCCTAAAGTGAGGTGTTAATAAGCTGAATGGTATTTTGATCCCCTGACTGTCAGTTGAAAGGATTTCGATTGTGTCGAAGGTGTGCTTGATCAGAGGAAAATAGTGCGGTCTCAAAAAGATGTGTTGGATTGTGCTTTGTTTCCCGTCCAATGGTATTACGCGGAAGAGAGGTGCAAGGGTGTCAACCTACGTGCCGCGGTTCAATCAGATCAGAGTAAATGTAAACAGAACACTGTCCGAAAGCATTGGTTAGTGGATGTCTGCTGATAGCACATGAGAGACCCTGGTATTCTTTATCCTTAATATCTAAAAAAAAAAAAAGACAGTTTTGGACTAAGTCTTGTAAGCGGTGTTGGCTCGTTTACTTCCAGTGAAGCTCGAATAGAATTCTCCTCGTATATAAATTTGATTGGGGTCTTGTTGCCCTTGATGACAAGCTTTTCAATAACACCTGACATTACCATCATCGATTCTCTCAAAAGCTTTTTTAGCGTCTTTATACAACCCAGCGGGGAGAATGACCTTGTGCATGTGGTTAAATTGTTTCCATTGTATGGGATCGTGTTCATCAACATAGAGCCAACAGTCGTCTTCTCTAATTTTGTGCCATGTAATAGGTACCTGGACTTCCACAAGACTTACTTCTCAATCTCTACTATCCAACTGAATGCTCTTCACCAGCTTGGTGGAATAATGTGAAACTGTGTTGTTTGGGTAAAACTTGAGAGATGAGTTAGAAGATAAAGTTATGTAGAACATAGCTATAACCAGGACAGCTGCTCAATAGAGCTGTCCAGTGTCCAGAGGGTCTGGTTCTCCGTTGAAGCTGTGATATTATACAGGCTAGTAGGGATCACAGCAAAACAGCTATGTTTTGCGGTAAACGCTGCACAAAAACTCTCCTTAGCAATCCAACATCGTTGTCACCAGCTGAACTGACTCTATATGAAGACTCAGTCATTGGGTATCGTAAAATCATTCTTACTAATCCATGAATCAAATTCCTTACCGTAGCTTAACCATCTCCGTTTCTGCTCCGTTTCAGAATTTCCTCAATTTTATTGTGTTGAGGTTCACCGACCTTTTGCAACTCTTCCTCATAGAGATTTCTCTTTACACCTTTCCCATTAAAATCTGTGATCGTGTAAGTAACAGGGACTGTATTGTGCACTACTTTTACGCGGAACATTCCTATAGTCCACTGTGGTAAACAGCTCTTTGAAAAAGACTTCTGCACGAGGGCCAATCTCACTGTGCCACCAATTTTTAGTTAGGGGCGTGGGACCTTTGTACTGGCAGAACCATACAAAGCTTGCCAAACGTCCTCTTGGTTTTTTTGTATTTACTGAGGCTGGACTTCTCTTAATACTTCTGTGGTAAGAGTAGTTGTAACTCATAATAAAATCCTGGAGGGCGTTCCAATACTGGTACTGCCTCGATTTAGTGAAGTAACGAAACATTTTGTTTTTTAGTGTACAGTGCCACCTCTCGGAGACTGCTGCCTTTGTTTCCGCGTTTTCTGTAGTAAAGAAACGAATAGACTGACTGTTCAGAAAGTGTATAAATGGTTTGTTTAAAAATTCTGATCCTTTGTCCATAACTATGTCTTTTGGTTCGAATAACGTGTCTCAAGGCAGCAACAGTGGCTTTCCCGGTTTTATCTTTAATTTGGAGAAACCAAGCAAATTTTGAAAACACGTCAATATACGTAAATAAATAACGATGTCCTTTATTCTCTTCTCTCAATTTCTGTAAATCAACTAAACCAATTTGCCACTGAGAGTCAATACCCGTTACAATGAACCGTCGTCTCTGAAACCTTTTCCTTTGAGGATTATGTAATGTATAAGCGTCTCTATATCGGAGCCATTCCAGTGCCTTTTTTGTTAGTAACACCACCTCCTCGTGCTAGATTTGCAACACCACAAACTCCACCTGTCGATGCTGGGTTGTAGAAGATATGCTCCATCATTAGTATGGGGTCCACGGTTTTAAAAATCTTTTTCGAGCGGGGCTTCACTGGTG
The DNA here is from genome assembly GCA_033675545.1 of Elysia crispata. Lineage (NCBI taxonomy): Eukaryota > Metazoa > Mollusca > Gastropoda > Plakobranchidae > Elysia > Elysia crispata. The sequence goes on from JAWDGP010006887.1 coordinate 70,544, forward strand.
ATTTTACTGTTTTTATTTCAGTACTTTCTGAGAGGAACTGGCGAGGTGTCGCTGTGCCTGAGCTGCCAGCTGCTGCCGAATCGTTAAAGCCAGCATTGCTACCTGCACCGAGCAGCCTGAACGTTAGGTTTCCTGTTTTTAAAATGTTTTTAAATTCACTCCATCCTCTAGGATAGGCCTCGTCTTCTCTTTGTTTATATCGAAGCGCTTCGCTCCCAAGATCAGTTCAAGTTGAACCTTGTATCCAATCACCTTTGTATTGAATCTCTCCTCGTCTGTTCCAGTCGAGATCGGAAGTTCCGCGCAGACGCTTGAGCTAAAGTTCACTCTTTTTCTTCAGAGTCTTTGGTAACGTTTCACTCACTGCAGTTTTTATAATTTCCTTATCCTCCTGAGGTGCCCTTGTTTCTCCTTTAATCTCAACGCAAACGATCGGTCGGTTTTGGTAATTATCCACTAGATACATATAATTATTTCACCAAAGCTCTACGATACTGCCACGCTTTGCATATTCACTGATATCTTCTTGATCCAAACTAGCTCTCATCTCTTTGCCAAGGGCATCCTATACTCATCAGGAATTACTTTAGAAGGAACTTGCTGCTGAAGCTGCTGTTGTTATAATGCTTTAGGGTCTACCAGGACCATTTCCTTAGCTTATTCCATTATTACACAAGAAGAGAATGGTGAAGTATGCTTAGAACTGGCGCACGGAGAGAACTGAGAAATCCACCAGACTGTAAAACCTATCTTTTTCGTTTAACAGAGGCCGCTCACAGACCAAAGCCTTGAGATTATGTTTCTGGCGCCTCACACGCTGTTTTTCCTGCTTGTGTAAGAGGCACATTACCGCGCAGCGTGTTCAAGGAACTTTCACATCAACTGTTCACTAGACTCTTATCCGCTGCTTTAATGATAGCTTTAACCACTGGTAATGACTTCCTGTTTGCTAAATACCGCAAAAGATCTATGTTTCTTTTAGTACGTGCTGACACCATTATTTTTTGGTCGGCAAATAAACAATTTGCTGTGAGTCACAAGGGAAAATATTTGCCGTTAATCTGAGATTTTCAGGTGTGCTCTGCTTCAGATCTAAGAGCAACTCTCCGTGCGGCTCGGTGGTAGCGTCTTTATCAGCCTCTTCCACAATTTTGCTGATCCCCGGATACATTTGCCTTGACAAATATGATATCTGAGACATGTCACGTGGGTTTTTAAACACTACTAAATAATGACTATTAAGACTTTATGTTCTTTGTTGCTTGTTCTTTCTGAATAGATTCGGTACTATATGAATGACGCTGATATTTTTGTGTTGACTCCCCTTTGTGAATAAATCTGTTAAAGACTTGTCTGCTTTATTCATCAAATCACCCACAATCACTAAACGCCGTTTGTTACCTTCACTTTGAATGATTGGCAAGCCTTCGCGAAATATGACTGTGTCTGAAATATCTTGGTAACTAGATTGCCACATCCCATAACACCAAATGACCTCCTCGGGTTTGGGTGTCCCCACTGAACCAAGGAACTGAAGCAGGGTCTTAACAAAGTACGTTTTTCCACTTCCACTTGCCCGTGAAATCATATAAAGGGATGTTTCCACCTCAAATCCATTTCTACAAATAAAGCATTATCCTATGAAAGTTATGGTTAAGTATATTTCGTTAATTTTCATTTCCTACTTTACTTTTCAGATGGAGCAGTTTCAATGTGCGGTGTGCCCAGCTGTACTCACAACGAGAAGAAACCTTAAGAGGCACTCCCAGCAAAAGCACAGCGAAAGATTCTTTGTAGTATGTGATGGCTGCGGGCCAGTATTTTCGATGCTAGATAATTTGCATTATCATATTAGAGAGAAGCACACAAACGCTAGTCCAAATATTATCATATTAGAGAGAAGCACACAAACGCTAGTCCAAATATTATCATATTAGAGAGAAGCAGACAAACGCTAGTCCCAATATTATCATATTAGAGAGAAGCACACAAATGCTAGTCCAAATATTATCATATTAGAGAGAAGCAGACAAACGCTAGTCCAAATATTATCATATTAGAGAGAAGCACACAAACGCTAGTCCAAATGTTATCATATTAGAGAGAAGCACACAAACGCTAGTCCAAATATTATCATATTAGAGAGAATGATCAGCGATGATCTTGAAGGAGTGATGATACTTGAGCTCGATGAACTCGAACATGTCTTTAAGATAGAAATAGATGTATCACGGCATTGAAGAGTGCTCGAGCTCTCTATGATCGATGGGCCCAGGAGACCAGCGATGATCTTGAAGGAGTGATGCTACTTGAGCTCGATGAACTCGAACATGTCTTTAAGATAGACATAGATGTATACAGGTTCAAATATGATCCATCGTGTCTGGTCCCTATTCGACGAAGTGCTTACAAACACGATGACATGTTGCACTTACTTCTCGTGTACGGCTGTCATTTTTGCTACATCAAAGACATAGACGCCGCAACAAATGCCTTTGGATGTCTAAGATGTTGTGAACAGAATAATCACAGAAATTCTTTAGTACGTCACGAGAAGACGTGCACTGGAGACAAGATAAGACGTTCTTACCCTGGAGGCGTCACCCGAACCTAACTCCTCTTGAAATTCGGGCTGATGAAGGTGTTCCGGTAGAGACCGATTTTGTCCATCCATTTCGAGCCACATAAGACTTTGAATGTTATTTTACTAAAGATGGATTGCGTACTACGAATACTTGTAAACCATCCTACACCGCTCGTCATATCTCTTTGTCTGTCAGCGTGTGTGCTAATGTCCCTGGTTTTAAAAGCCCGGTCTTTTATTTCCGAGGGTGAACCCCAAAATCTCGTTGATCTGATTGGAGATAATCTTGAAACGATCTCGACCAAGGCTTTCCAAACTTTAAAGGAGACATGCTTCACAGAGGTCTTTGAGAATCTTGAAGCCTTGGATGATGAGAAGGATGTATGCAGACTTAGAGATCCTCTTTTCAAATATCATTCTCAATTAATCGTTGTAGGGTTTAACTCAGGGAAATATGATTTAAATGTCATCAACCCTATTTCGCACAACGATTCTTAGTATCCGGCTATGAAATTGATGACTCAGAAGAGGAAAAGGAAAATGGCTTTAGACAAGAAGTTAAACAACTTTGTTATAAAAAAAAGAACAACGAGTTTATGGCTATATCCACGCCTAAACTAAAGTTCTTTGACATTACAAATTTTATAGCTCCGGGTTTCTCCTACGCTAAATATCTAGCGGCGTACGACGAACAAAAATATTTCTTCCCTAGCCTTGAGAAATTCGACGAAACGAGTTTATCACCCCGAGAAGCGTTTCACAGTTCCTTGCGCAAAACCGATCTTTCTCAAGAAAACTATGAGTATCTTCGGCAGGTCAGGAGAAAAAATGGCATGAGTTACCTGAGAGATTTGTTGACCTGGTACAACAATAAAGACACTCGTGCATTTATCGAAGTTTTAGAGAAGCCGTGTGATTTTCACAAAACTCTGCGCCTCGACATGTTGAAAGATTCTGTGAGTATACCGGGTCGAACTCTCAGGCATCTCTTTACAACAATGCCGCGAACTCACTTTTTTCTCTCTTGTGCGTGAGAAGGAGAAAGATTTGCATGGGCAGCTGCGAAAATAAGTTTTAGGTGGTCCTTCAATTATTTTTCATCGTTACCATGAAAAGGGGATCCCCAAGCTTCGTGGTGATAACGGTAACCTCACACAGTGAGGTACGACGCCATCAGTCTGTATCTGTGGGCTCTAGCACAGGAAATGCCAACAGTCTGTATCTGTGGGCTCTAGCACAGGAAATGCCAACAGTCTGTATCTGTGGGCTCCAGCACAGGAAATGTCAACAGTCTGTATCTGTGGGCTCTAGCACAGGAAATGCCAACAGTCTGTATCTGTGGGCTCTAGCACAGGAAATGCCAACAGTCTGTATCTGTGGGCTCTAGCACAGGAAATGCCAACAGTCTGTATCTGTGGGCTCTAGCACAGGAAATGCCAACAGTCTGTATCTGTGGGCTCTAGCACAGGAAATGCCAACAGTCTGTATCTGTGGGCTCTACCTAGCACAAGAAATGTCAACAGTCTGTATCTGTGGGCTCTAGCACAGGAAATGCCAACAGTCTGTATCTGTGGGCTCTAGCACAGGAAATGCCAACAGTCTGTATCTGTGGGCTCTACCTAGCACAAGAAATGTCAACAGTCTGTATCTGTGGGCTCTAGCACAGGAAATACAAACAGAACACCCTGTAAGAGACGATAGTCTAATAATTTTCAGCCAGAGTTCGTTGACAAGTTCGGACGATTATCTAGAGAGTGGCTTAAGGAGGTTGCTCGCGAGAAAAACATCACCCTCAGACATAAATTCAATAACAAAGACAAAACCTTGTGTGATAGACACCTTAGTGTCGATGGATGGGATGCCGAAAACAATACAGTAGATCCATTTCATGGGTGGTTTTTCAAGGGCATGATTGACTAAAAACTGAAGGATGTGGTGATGTTAATCTCTTCAACAGGAAAAGTTTCCTAGAACTCCATCAGGCGATGGTGGAAATCACTCTGTATCTAAATTATGATGTGGGTGTGAACGTGGTAGAGATGTATGCGTGCCAGTGGAAACGAATGAAGGAGGAGGAGCAGGACATTGAGGATTTTATTCAATCCTGGCAACCTCAATCAGCTTCACAGTTCCTGTCCTCATCATCTATTACAACAAAATCTTGTCTCCGCTTTTAATATAGATTAGACTCTCTCAGTCTGTGTGAGTGTTAATCGTGTCTGGATATTTTGTTACCATTATGATTATTTGAAGACTTTAATATTTGTAAAATCTGGTGGTTCCCCAAGTTAAATGTTTGAGGGAGAAAACGTATGTAGTTTTTTTTTTTTTTTAAATAAGATTGTAAAGCAACCATATGCCCAAAAGTTTTGCTTGATTTATTAAACAGAATCAGGGGTTCTTCATCTCTTCATTATAGTTTGAATTAGTCCGCAACATTTTCTTTCTCCCATAAAGGAAGGGATTTGGTAATAGAAGTAAATAAACCAAGGAAATGTTACAAAGGTTGGTTGTCATACTTTTTTCTTGTCAATATCTCATAACAATATATTTTTTTGTAACTTTTTTTTTTGAGGTGTTTCCGAGTCCAGACTGAACAATTTGTTGCTCCTGGAATGTGTGTGTGTGTGTGAGTGTGTTTATGAGTGTGTGTGTGTATCCGCGGGGGCGCGAGGTGGGTTGTGGGCTTTCTAATTCCATTCCAGTCCAGACTTGTTAAGTATCTGTCTATCTGTTTGTTTGTCAGTCTGTTACAATGACGTCAACAACCGAGGACGCGACAGACCTTTTCCTGAAGACCAGTCAAAACAAACCATGAACTGGATGGGATCACTTGGACTTCGAGTCTGTCTGTCCACCTGTTTTAATGACATCCGTCAACAAGGTCGTCACATTAATTTTCATTTAAGAAAGAATTCACCTTATATTTACCTTTCTAACTAGGGAAAATATCTCAAATTTTAAGGTTTACTGAAAATTTCAAGAATGTCAATAATCAAGGTCGCAATGGTGATGTCCTTACTAGACACCGTAACTTTGGTTTCTACTTAACTTGGGCTACAGGGATGGATTCTTTTTTGACAGGAACAAGAAAGTATTTCTCATATCTCAGCAGTGAGCACTCGTTTTCAAAGCAAAAGAGGATAAATTTAGTTGTCCAGGAGCTAAAGCAAGAAAAGCTCCTGGAGCCGGATATGTGCAGCTTATTAATATTACTCTCTCTCTCTCTCTCTCTCTCTCTCTCTCTCTCTCTCTCTCTCTCTCTCTCTCTCTCTCTCTCTCTCTCTCCCTCTCTCTCTCACTTCTTCTTCTTCTTCTTCTTCTTCTTCTTCTTCTTCTTCTTCTTCTTCTTCTTCTTCTTCTTCTTCTTCTTCTTCTTCTTCTTCTTCTTCTTCTTCTTCTTCTTCTCGCCTCTTCTCTTATTTTTGACTATATTTTATATCTTTCTGTCCGTTTCTAAATCAGTACATTACTCCGTCTTCCTTTGTTCTTGTGTGTCACTATTTCTTCCATTGATTTCTGGTTCTACCTCATTCATTCTCTCTCTCTCTCTCTCTCTCTCTCTCTCTCTCTCTCTCTCTCTATCTATCTATCTATCTATCTATCTATCTATCTATCTATCTATCTATCTCTCTCTCTCTCTCTATCTATCTATCTCTATCTCTCTACCTCCCTTTTTCACATTGTTTCTCTTACACTCACTCTCAATCTTTCACTCTCTCTCTCTCTCTCTCTCTCTCTCTCTCTCTTTCTCTCTCTCTCTCTCTCTCTCCCTCTCTCTCTTTCCATCTCCCTCTATCTATCAATCTATCTCTCTTTTATTTGCCTCTATCCTGTTATTATCGATTTTTTTTTCATTTTTAATAGATGTGTCTATGGCAGTTTAAAAGTCTCTCTTTCTCTCTAACTATGTGTAGCTATTGCTTTCTTCTATTTCCGATTCTTCATCTTGCACGCTATCCTTCCATCTGTCTCCCTCCCTTTCTCTCTGATTTTGTCCCTCTCTCTACCTCTGCCCCTCTCGCTCTTTCCATCTCTCTCTCTCTCTCTCTCTCTCTCTCTCTCTCTCTCTCTCTCTCTCTCTGTGTCTCTCTCTCTGTGTCTGTCTGTCTGTCTGTCTGTCTGTCTCTCTCTCTCTCTCTCTCTCTCTCTCTCTCTCTCTCTCTCTCTCTCTCTCTCTCTCTCTCTCTTAATGATTCTCACCTCTTCATAAATCTTCCTAAATATTTCTTTCCTGTTTGTACATGTTCTTTGGATCTCAAATTATTTAATGAACACGCGAATATATACACGATCTGTCTATGTCTATGACTAGTCTTCCATTTTTTTTAAACTACTGATTTCTGCTGATATTTCCACCCTCTGCCGAAATT
>JAWDGP010006887.1:82500-102310 GCA_033675545.1 Elysia crispata
TTCCAAAGCCAATAAGCGGAAGTATTAAAAACAGGAAGATAAATGAAGCCACGACCCCTAGACCAATGGCTATCTCCGCTATGGCCATGAACTACACATGTTTATGTCAGTCATATACTGTACCGGATACGCGGGATACCGCTTTAACCTCTCCATGTCCCGCACTGTGCCTCAAGCTATTTATATACAAAAGGACGAAATGCATTTTCTGGTCATCAGTACACACTAATCCCATCTGATTTTTTCTTCTTTTTAATTACTACACTTTCTAAATGCTACTCTTTCTAAAAACTACAATCATATTTCATTTGAGTGTAATATAAAGTTGACTAACCTGATTGGCTTCCACAACTGCGAAAATACTGAAGATGAAGCAGAAAAAAACCGACACTATAGCCATGACCATGTTGTCCTGCACGTCACCTTGACCTGTCCTGACCTGTCTACTGTTATGACCTGTGGGGCTGGTACGACGGTTGTTTGAGCTGGAGGCTGTGGACATGAGACAAGAAGGTCAGGGGTCATCGGATCGAGAGATGTTGTGGACATGAGACAAAAAGGTTCGAGGTTTTCCAACCTATAGAGGTTGTGGACATCAGACAAAAATTTTCGGGGTTTTCCGACTTATAGATGTTGTGGACAAGAGTTAGGAAGGTCAGGGGTCATCCGATTGATAGAGACTGTGGAAAAGAGATAAAAAGTCTGGGGTTTTCTCACCTAAAGAGGTCGTGGACTTGAGACAAAAGGGTCATCAGGTCGATAGAGGTTGTGGACATGACACAAGAAAGTCAGAGGTCATTCGAACGATTCTTGGACTTCTAGAGTCAGCGGACGCGGCTGTCATTAGTAAATGATATCATAGTTTTACTTGAAGCCTCCATCAGGTATTGGTAAGGATGGTCAGAGCTTCAGAAATAGCTACTGGTTGCCTGCATAGTAGTTTCTCTGAAAGTTCTGGCATATTATCAGGTTTTTGTTTCATTTAAATAATGATTTTAAAAATGTTTACTTACCGCAATATAGTAAGAAAGGGAATTGGAAGGAACGGAATTAAAAAGGACGGTGAGATCAAATGAGAGCGAGGGAGGAAGACAGAGATAGTCAGAGAGAGAGAGAGAAGGGGGAGAGATGAAGATAGAGAAAGCAATAGAAAGAGAGGGAGGGAGAGGGAGAGATGGTGATACCGGTCTAATCTAGCAAGACACCGTATGTATACATATTTTCGTGCTGTTCAATAGAGATAATTTCTTTGTACAAGAGTTATGATAAAACATATGAAGTATGATAGTTATTTAAATATAAGTAAAATATGCATCGAATTCTTGGTCATTGCGTTCGTTGTAGTTGTGCTAGTAGTAGTAGTAGTTGTAGTAGTAGTAGTAGTAGTAGTAGCAGCAGCAGCAGCAGCAGCAGTAGTAGTAGTAGTAGTAGTAGTAGTAGTAGTAGTAGTAGTAGTAGTAGTAGTAGTAGTAGTAGTAGTAGTAGTACCCACACTTTTACGTTGGCTGAGTGGAACTGAGCTGATTGTTCTGATAGAAAAAAATTGCACATTGTATTCCTTTTTGATGTATTTCAAGGATTAACGCAATAAAAACAAGGGAAACGAGTTTTTTTTTTTTATTCTCTTTTATCTATGAAAGTATAAGAAAGTGGGGATAACGAAAATTGTTAACCCTTCCTAATTGAACAGGAATGCCACATGGCTACGCCTTGTCACATCATCAATGTTATATTTCACAGAAAACGTTGAGAGAGGACAACAACTTTCAGACTTATCATTGGATGAGACCCATCATCACCTGTCTCAGATATACCGATGACACATCTCTTTGCTGAACGCTGCTCTAAGGATAGAGAGAAAATAGTACCGGTATCGAAAGGAAACGAAGTTCTAGATCTAGATCGACTAGTCTTTCTTTTTTTTTTTTTTCTTTTCAAGTGTGCGTGAACTTTTATCTGTACAAGACCTTCAAAGTGTCAGTTAAAACAACTCTTTTGCAACGATTGTCTAGACTTATACACTTTGTTACTCATTGTTGAAAAATCTCATCAGAGATCTTAGAAGTGGGCCTACAGAATAATGTAAGGCCTAATCTGCCTAGGATAGTATAGAACCGGCCTTGTAACTAAGTGTTTCTAAGGAGCAAATGACGACATGACTTTTTTCCCTATTTCTTGGCAGGAGCAGACCATCAATTTCATATGGATTACATCAAGGAGATAACAGAAGTCAGTGCCGTTCCCTTACATCAGTTCCTAAGTAGACTTAAGTCTACTGACACTTTGGCAGGCCCCAGATGGCAGGTTTAAAGAGGCAAAATCTTCTCTGGTCTATTAAGTACAATATTAATATTTTTGACGACAGATAGTATCACATGATAAAATATCCATACTGTCTCTTACGATAAAACCATTGAATCCATGAAAAAATGCAAACATCGCACGAGAAGAACTCTGCAATGTTATACAAGTTCATGTAATATCTCTAGAATGATACCGAGCCATTTATTAGAGATAAATGAAATAGGGTCGAGAAGGATAAACTCATCGGAATTTCTTTTAGACTCCTCCGTTCCTGACGACTGTTTCCATAAAATCTGAAACAATCATCACCTTACCAAGGTAAGCCTCGCTTGTTTCGCTAATTATGTTGTTAATTGCTCTCTTATTCTGTGTTTCACTTGTTGAACTCAATTTTTTCCTACACACACTAATTTCACTAATTTTATCTCACCAGCCGTCAGGCTCTACGGTGTAACTTGAGAATTTAGAGCCACAAGCACAAATGAGGAATATTAATGCATAATATGACAGATCACGGGTATGCTGTACACGACTGTATAAATCAGTCGTCATAAATTTAGTCATTTTTGGTTTATAAAATTGTCAATTATAGAAGCACCAAAATTTGACTTTGGTGTCTTTTTATGAAACTTCGTAAAGGTGCTATCACTGGCCCAACCAGCTGCACTGATAATGGTAGATATTGATACACCAATGTTGGTTGCGTAACTAGTGCTGGCTGCACGAGTGCTATGAGCTGTATGCACAGATACATCTATACCTGATCTTTCTAACACTAGTTTTATCCAGCGAGTTATTTTGTCTTTGCTTTGTGGGACTTTTGCCAGCTGATAAGTAATTTTAGTTCCTTCTCTTCTAAGTTCAGACGTCCGTTTTATATATATTTGAAGGAGATAGACTATACAAAGAGAACGATTGACGGGAAACGCGATCAATTCAATGGGTGCTTGATGTACTCCTTTGCGAGAATGTTTAAGCAGGTTAGGTACAAAAAATATACATTTATCATCTGACAAATTCATATGATTTATGTCTAATGTAAATAAGGTTTGACAGCGTTATCCAGATAGTATAGCCAAAAGCATTACAAGTTTTAGCGTCAACTCCTTAAAGGCCACCAGGTTTCCAAAGTATTCAAAACGTCATCAACACTCCACGTGCATGTCCTTGCTGTTTGAGGTATAGAAGGTTTAAGCTCGTAGAAGCCTTTCATCAGCCGCTTGACGATGGGTAAGCTACCAAACGTTATATCATCTGATACTCTCAGCAGGCATAAAAGAGCCGACCTGGCGATGCATAACGATGAGTATGAAGCTCCTTGTTTGTGCAGCTCAGTTAGGAAGTCAATAGCTGTGGCTATAGACGCCGAAGAGGGGTCTTGAGTCCTCTTAGCTGCAAACTCTCGCCTCTTGCGAATGTAGGTGGCGTACACTTTCTTTGTTTCAGGTCTCCATGATGACATGATGATGTCAATAGCTTCATCTGAAATGCCTTGGTTTGTATATTGCAGCCTGACACTTTGCAAACAAACATCCTCATGTGTTTGTGTAGCCGATGGGGCCTGTGTGGAGCTGATGGTAATTGGCGGAGGTTTATGCGTGCAGTCAGTATGACCGGATTGTTTATCAGCATCTCCAGTAGAACTTGGTGGAATGCTTGATTTGGCCAGTATAGGGCGACTACTACGCCCGTCGCACTGTCCTCCTGGATTTTCTGCAGTGTCCTGGAGACGAGAGCAAATGGCGAAAAAGCTACGAAATTGTAAGTGGACTAGTTAGTTACGTGAAAATGCATCTACCGCGAAGGCATCAGGGTCAGGTTTGAAAGAGACATATTTTTCTAACTGTTTATTTATTCTGGACGCAAATAGGTCAATATAGATTTGCGGTATATTTGAGAAGCTGAAAAGCCTCTTTGAGTAAGCTCGGATGTAGCATCCACTCACTATTAAGTTTATATTTCTGGATTCTGAATCAGCTTCTTCATTTAGACAACCCTGAATGTAAGTTGCGCTAACCCAAATGCCTGTTGATATGCACCAGCACCAAAGCTGTTTCGCTACGGAGTTCAGGGATTCAGATTTCTGTGTTCCTATTTTGTTTATGCAGTGCAGAGCACTTGTGTTGTCAAGCCTTAGCTGAATGTGTGTGTTCTTCAAGTCTTTAGCAAAAGATTTTAAAGCATAAAATGAAGCCATTAGTTCTAGGCAGTTTATGTGGTAATGTGATTTTTCACTTTCCGTCCAGTGGCCACAAGTTTTCTCTCTATTACATACTGCACCCCATCCTGAGTTACTAGCATCACTTGTTATAACCAGAGAAGGTCTACCGTGACTTATGACATTATGCGCCATAGGCAAGTTCTGAATCCACCACTCGATCTCTCGTAGAGAGTTCTCACACAATGCTATTTTGGCTTCCCAATTACCTTTATTTGCTTTAATAGCTGAGGCTTTGTATCGTTCTAACGCACGATGATGCAGTGGGCCGTGCATGACACCAGGGAAAGCAGCTATCAGCTGACCTATGAGACATGCTAGTTCTCGTATAGTAATTCTAGGTTGATCATGGATATTCAAGCAGTATGCGATAATCTTACTCTTCCTGTCCTCAGTTAGCGTAATAATCATGGATACTGAAGATATTTGAAATCCCAGATACGAAATTACCTGCGTAGGCTCTAAAATTGATTTATCAGGATGTACAACAAATCCCAATTTGTCAAACAAAGCGACGGTATCAATAATATTCTGTGTGCATGATTCAATCGGTTTACCCACTAACAAAGAATCGCCAAGAAACCCCGTGTATATATGCCCCCAGCTGTGTAATGTTCCATAGATAGGTTTTGTTAGTTTGGTGAAATTTCTTGGTGCATGGAACAAACCCTTCGGGTAAAAGGTAAATTGTACAAATCATCGCCCCATTTAAACTTTAAAAATTTTTGGTCTTGAGATGCAATGGGCACACTGAAATAAGCATGATAGATGTCTATGCTTGCCATATAGCAATTGGGCGTGATTAGCGTCAATGCCTTGTTAAAGGTTTCCATCTTAATGTTCTTCTAGAGAACATAATTGTTTAAACTCTTAAGATTTAAGATAACCCGAAGAGATCCATCTTTCTTCTCCCTAGCAAAAAAGCCTGACACAAACTCGCCCTGTTCTGGTGTCGTTTTCTTAAAAACTTTCGTCACGCTCAAGATCTCGATCCATGTCAGTGTCAGAGATGAGATGGAATGACTCTGGCGGAGCCTTGGTCTGTCGCATAGCTTTTGCAAAAGCGGTACTTTTCTGATTCTCCAACTAGGGAGGAATACGCATGTTTGCGTTTTTTTTTTTCTTTTTGGACACTAAATCCTTTATTTGCTTTCTCAGAGCTTCAATCATCGATGTATTTGCCTGTAAGGCTTTGACAATTGTGGGGTTTGGTTGGAAACCAGATTTTTCCCCTTCATGTCCTGTTCCTTCATTCTGGTCTTTATTTAAAAGTTCGTTGTCCGGCAGGGAACCCATAATAGATTATAGGTGATTATTAACTTAGTTGCGTAAGAAGATAAGATGTATTTGCTATTTGAAATTATTAAGGAAGGCAAAGCGGTTAGACCAGGCTGTCAGCCGTTCAGGTAAATTTTATCACACGGGCTGTATTGTATACTGCACTGAGTCGAATCAGGCTAAATTAAATCAACTAATAACTTTGGAAATGGTCGATGTTTCAGAATTAAGTAACACTGGTTAACAGTAACTGCAAGTTAAAATGTACATATGTATATGCACAGTTAAGAAAATTGTGATGTGTTAAAAGGCACAAAGTTCACGCAAATGGCATAGCGCTAATAATCCTCATTGAAGAAGGTAAAACAATTAAGTCCAGAAGCGATAGGAAGAAAATCACGTCCGGCTAGCTCGGCGATTCCAAGCGAACTGGCTAGCGGCACCTCCCGCGGTTCTCAAGTTACATCGTAGAGCCTGACGGCTATTGAGATAAAATCATCGTAGCTGCTGTATACATATACGCATAATTCCATCATGTTTGTTAGTTATATTTCTTTCAATTTATGTGAGAATTTGGATATTTATATGATCTTTCAATCGCCATCCCCGTCTACATTACCACCTATTTATCAGAGACCCTCTACATCTCGCCTCCTCACGTATCAACTATCATTCTTCTACCCGCGCATCCCCATTTGAATCAGGTGTAAAACAAACAAAACAAACAAATTTTTTTTTTCCCAATTTTTGAATTTTGATTTCTCTACAGATACTAACCAGCTCTAATATTTTATTTCAAACTCGCGCTCCAGCCTTATCTTACCCTCATATCAACGAGGTCACGCCCTCTGCCATCACCATCCCTAGCCATTGCACTGAACCTTGAAGCATTCTCCGCACTGCCCCTCCCCCAAACAATCATTTGTCCCGTCTGAGCCCAGTTCTCCCAATGTTTTGTATAACTTCTTGAAGTCAATTTTTTCCTACACACACTCTGATGAAGCCACAATAAAGGCGAAACGTTTTTATGTTAAATCCATACTTGTGTTGTTTCTTTTTTTAGTCCCGTAGTTATAAAGTGGTTTGCCTGTCTCTTTTTAGACCTTGTTTCACACTATTTACAGACACACACGCGCCCTTTTTGGATCCTTTATAATTACCAAGTTGTCCTCCAAGTGTGGTGTTTTTGCTTTTATATATATATATATATATATATATATATATATATATATATATATATATAGAGAGAGAGAGAGAGAGAGAGAGAGAGAGAGAGAGAGAGATGCAAACTTGTAGGATTGTTCCTACAAAACCCAATCTATGACTATGAGTTTAAAAAAAATTGAGACAAAATCCATAAAGGGCGTGGAAGGTTTCAGCGCTGAACTCCGCCATATAGGCACTCTAAGGATCGATTTATTTATTTGTTTCAAGAATAACAAAATAGCATGCAGGTGTAGGGTGTATTACCATAAAACTAAAAAAAAAAAAATAAAAAAAGGGGGTGAAGGATTTCAGCCGCGAACCTCCGCCATATAGGCACTCTCAGTATCGCCTACTCAACCGACACCACATTGACGAAGTACCCTTGTCGCCAGTACCTCTGAGGAGGTTGTGGTTATCACACGCCCTCCGACAAAACTTCCCTGTCAGCATCTATTCTCCAATGTATTCCGAGTGTATCAGTGGAGGAGCCACAACGTCATAGCGTGTGGACCTTGAATGTTTTCCGCGTCTTAACACCGTTCGGGTTTAGAGCCAGTTCTTGGTTCGTTACCTTGCCAAGCATACAACCTAATAACAATTGGAGGGCTTTATATACTAATCTATTGGGAAGTCAAATTTAATGTGTCTTACTTGGTGCGCATTTTGATACAGTGTACAAATGAATTTTATTAATAAAATTGTTTAAAGCTGTCAAATTTGACTAAAATGGGAAGACAATTTGTTTATCTCAATTAAAAAAATGGTTTTGTGACAATTATTCATGAGTTCTTCGTAACCAAAAATTTCACCCTCTTTAACGTTGCTGCTACAGACAAGTCACTCAAAGTAATAATGGCCACCACTGTGTTTACATCAGTGAGCTTGTTACTAGTCAGGCTGTCTCCCAACCTCGTCAGAATGTTGGCAAAGTGAGAAAGACTGCTTCCTTTTATCTTTTCCAACTAAATATCTATTTCTTTAGCCTATGCTGCAAAGGTTTACACGCGTTGGCCTTAACAGTTGATGACACAAATATAAAGAAAGGGTTTTTCCCTGTTTCAACTTTACGTTGTCATTTTCAAATTCTTCCCAACCATTTTTATGAAGTCTTAAAAAGACAGGTTTCTTAGTCTCAGGAGAAGCTGAAAATTCACGTTCTTTACTAATCACATCGATAAGCCCCTTTGCTCTCTTTTTCTCACTGATGTATGTTCTACATCCCTGTATTGAACGAGAAGAGGAAAAAGAAAAAAAATAACAAAACAAAAAATGTAAGCAGTGTGTAGAGAAAAGGTATGTGTGTAGAGTCGACCCTTACACATAATAATAGATAAACTAGATATGGGACAGTAAGAATAACGCCCTGCCCCTCTGTCCTACTCCTGAATTCTCCATATCTACAGAACCGACAATCAGTCCTCTTCGCATAGTTCTTCAATCATCTTTTAGTTTTACTTCATCTCTCCATCTTTTCCAAATTGCTTTTCCTCTCTTTATATCAGAGGAAAATCGCTACATTTTCCTCTCTGTTATCCCTCTTTTTCTTTTAATGTCCATCATAATTCCTATTCCACTTTCTAATTCCAACTTTATCTTATATGTATATATATAAATCTACCAAAAACCATACAATTGCAAAACACAAAGGAGCACAAAAGCATTGCAGAGAGACTTGAACTCAGTGACAGAATTAATATTACAGCAAAGAAAGCAGCATTTATTACCCTCAAAGAAAACAAGCCAAATTTTGAAAATAAACCAAGCTGCAGACTCATAAACCCTTGCCTGAGCTCAGAAATCAGCAAGCAAATTGTATCAAATCAAAGACAAGTATCAACTCGTGGAAAAATATAAAAGATATAATCGACTGGTTCAACAACATTGACAAGAAGAAAAGCCACATAACATCTGCTTTGAATTGTTTGATTTCAATCAATCCATATCGAAAGAGTTCCTCCAAAATGCATAGCAATTTGCCTCAAAACACTTGGTGATTACAGATGAACAAGCCCACGTTATCAAACACACCATGAAAACAATGTTATACAAGGACGGAAACCCATGGTGTAAAAAAAAACGTTCAAACTTCAATGTAACCATGGGAAGCTTTGAAGCGAAAGAGAAAGAGAGAGAGAGAGAGAGAGAGAGAGAGAGAGAGAGAGAGAGAGAGAGAGAGAGAGAGAGAGAGAGAGAGAGAGAGATGAATGGGAAAAAAATAAATTTCATTATCCTTAAGCTAGTATTATCTACAGGTAATAATTATACGCATATATTCATTCTAGCAAAATCTGACCTACATGCATTTAGATTGGGTGCAAGACAAATTTTCTAACCGATTTCTACAGATTTATCACATAATTTCTGCAGATTTATCACATAATTGGATGGATTCACTTCAGAAAGCTATCATGTTTGAGGCTCTTTTTTATTATTCATGCCTTATTGTCCATAAGAAGTACACTGTATATGACATCTTCATAAAGAGTCTGTGGGAATAAAAAATTTGACTTTGAACAGAAAAAAAACTCAGCTCCTTAGTTTGACTATTTAAAAATCGAAGGAGCTGAAAACGTAAAAAAAAACCTGATATCTCATCAGATCAGAGAACTTTTATATTTTCATACAATTTTCACCGCTGAAAAGTTTAGAAAATTTATAAGTGTTGTAAATGTGAATGTCTTTCAATGCATTTATTTGTTGTGGAGGTGGGGCAGAAACTTTATCACATATGAAAAGATTAAAATTAATACTTTAAAAATATCCATAATTACTATAGCAGCAAGAAAAAAAATCCCACAAAAACATGCAGTTCAAAATAAGACAAAAGTCTGGTTATATATATATTTCAAATCAGAACACCTTTCTAGGTGCACATTTAATATGTAATTGCGTCATACATAAAATTAATCCATAAATTAACAATACCATGACCCTCTTCTATTCGACTGACAGATTTAAAAGAATACATAAATTCTCAGCAACATTTAGGTCAGAATCAGCCAAGAGCTCCATATCAGACAATCATCTTACTTGTCTCCCACACTATCAAATCACTCTTCTTATTTCACATTTGCATCTCACAATTTTATCTGAGCACAAAACTAGACTGACCATCCCTTCCCACACAAAACAGTTTGCAGACTTAGATTTGTTCTCGTCAATACTGTGTACAAAAGCAACATTTGCCATAGGATGCAGTTACTTTTAGCAAAGGTGTCTTTAAGTGATGAATGCTCAAAGACCACAACTTAATATTGACGGCTCTGTGTCCTATCTAACAGAAAGGTCTATAAAAACTTTATCTGAAAATATTTCAATTTTCTTAAATTTTCTATGACATGAAAACAAACAGAGAACTTTTCAGGAATAGGTAAAAAAGATGATCCAATAGAAGTAATCTTCAACTAAGATTGGTTCTTGGTGCAATGTGGATGCAAAGGAATGTTAAATTAAATGCCACAGATTTTGATTGATTTACAAAGAAAAAAAAACTTTGAAAATGAGAAACTTGCAGTTATTTTAAATGATGTAGAATCTCTAAAACATTCCTTCAAGTCAGGCAACTCTCATCTCATTCAAAAAAATGAAAAGCCATTATTAAGAGTTAACAATCAACAATCTAGTTGATATTTCTGTCACAGTTTTGCCCCAATAATTGAAAAAAAAAAACCATAACTGTTATATCAATAGTATGAGCCATTGTTTCCTTCCATATTATCACTAAATGAACCTTCCTCTACAAGAATCAAGCTTATAAAAATCTCTGCATTTTGCCAAGTAAATGCTCTGTTCAAGTCCAAGGGTAGAGAGTGCCAGGGGAAATTGGAGTGGGAGGATACTTTGGCTGAAGGTCTAGCCTCGGGTGTATTTACCCCAGATGTGTAGCATGAAGACGGAGGCGATGAAGATAAGAGACATGACAAGGACGGGAACAGGTCCACTGTGAAAAGAAGGGGAAAAAAATCATGGCATGAAATAAGGGCATAGTCCATACATGTGTCAACATTTTAAATGAAAAGAAATGAAATTTAAGAACTAATCACAATTTTGCCACAAAGGAGGTAGTCCTACCAATATCCCTTTGGCCAATCATGAGCTCAGTGCTATCAAGTATGTACCTTATCGTATGTCTGCAAGCCTACTCAAGATTTATTCCAGTTGTAAAAGGGGATAAAAATAATGTGGTTTGCCTTGAAAATTGTCAAGATTCATGCCCCTGTTTGTCACATATACAGCTAAAGGAGGATTCACCAGTTTAACTTATTCACGCTAAAAAGCTTGCACACATTCAAACTGGCTTTACTCAAAACTGTGAAACTGGAGATACAGCAAGATAGAACTGGGAAAGCTCTATGATGTAAAAAAGTAAAACACACAATATCTCTCATTTGTAAAATATCTTCCTGGTTTTCCTGGGAATATTGCTTGGAAATGCACAAGAGAAAAGAAGCATAACTTTATTAAAGGTTGTAAAATAACTTATGCCTGACACTGACCTCAGCTATTTGCTTTTTCAGCTGTTCATTCTCATTTAGATTCTTCTGGTGCCTCTCCTCTTCCTCCCGACTGACCAGGGAAGCAGTCAGACTCTTTACCATCTGGCCATCCCTCTGTTGATGTTGCAGGATTTCTTTAATCTAGTCAGAAGGAAGGAGATTTTTTTGTGCAAATGTTAGAGAAACTTATAACAGATATAGCAGCATTTCAAAAAGAAAGAGGGCAGATTCCCAAAAGTCACAGAAAGACATAGGTTTCACGTAAGACGGACACACATCTTGGGTATCTATATGTATAAATTGAGATTTGGATTCAAAATATCTGGGTATAACCTAGAAGATTGGAAACTGTAGATTTGTTATTGATCTACAGTTTAAAGAGTTATTACTCTTTTCCTTTAGACAATAGAATTTTGCAAAGCACTGAAATAAGTCTGAGAAGCAATATGATTGTGTATTCAATTTATACTGCAATGGTTTGCCCCTTCTCAAGGTTTTCTTTGCAACGAACAATGATTATAAGGCATATCATCCTTGTCATTTATCCATTCTGTTTTAGATGTTCATGGATTTTGCTGATCATCTTTGATGAAGAATAAATTTTTCCAGATCAAATTTGCAAGGGCACCCAGTAAAACACCTTTACAAAGCATCTTTTGTAAGGGGTGTGATGGCTAAATAATCTTTGTCACTTATTTCAGGTGCAAAACAGTTCCTACCCAAGAAAACACATATATTGGTTTAAAATTCTATGGCAGGTAATAGATTTCTTTGGCATCTTACAGGTAAAAAGATATTTGATTTAAAAATATTGGATTTTTTCCTAAACACACTTTAAAAGTGAACACCCACATGGAACACAGACATTATTTTCTAAAACATTACAAAGATTTGTTACAGTGCAAACATTTTCAAAGAGCCCTAGTGTTGAAAAAATGTGGACCAAACTTTTTACACATATTACAGACCTACATCAGAATAGTAAAGTGCAAGAACCAGAAAGCCTATACCTTTTATATTTTTTTATGATTATCTTCAATTATCGTATAGTTCAATATACACCAGAACTTTTTGATGCCATGTTTTACAAAAAAAAAAAAAAAACGCAAGCCAAATTATTTAATGAAAAACATCTTGTGAGTATTCTTTGTTATTTTTTGCGTTTATTGAGATCTGGGCAGCAAAAAGAAAGATGAAATTAGGCAAAGCAACAGGCCCTGGCAGACATCAGGGGAACTTTTAGAGGCACCTGAAGACTATGGAATGTATATGATCACAGCATTACTCAACAAAATCTATGACACAGGTCAGATTCCACCAAACATTTCCAAATCCATATTTATAGCCCTGCCAAAAGAAACCAGGGATAACAGAGTGTGAATAGTATATAATGAATAGTTTTATGAGTCATATCACCAAAACACTTTTCAGAATCACCATGATGCGAGTCGGAAATAAAATCAAACCAGAAGTAGCAGAGGAACAGCATGAAGGGAAAAGTTACAACAAATGCAATCAGCACTCTTTAACTATGATTGAACCAGCCCTGGAAGTACAAAAAGAGATATGTGCTTCATAGGACTACACAGAGGCATTTGAAAAAGTATGACAAGATGAGATAATCACACAACTAACACAGTTGAAGATAAATGGAAAAGATCTACGAGCAATTGAAAACTTGTACTGGGAACAGACAGCAGCAATGCGAGTTGAAATCAGCTCATTTAAAAAAACAAAGCTTTGTATCACACAAGGATGTGTGCTTTCCCCAGAACTTCTCTCTCTACAGTAAAATTATCATGCAAAACCTAGAAGGATGTCCAGGAAGTAAAGTAGGAGGGCACAACGTACACCACTTGAGATACACTTCTAACAGTGTAATAATTAGACACCTTCGAAGAAGAAAGCAGAAAGAAAGGGTTTCAAATACATAGTAAAAAGATAGATGTAATGATGGTTAGTTACAGGAATGTGCATCTACACAACAACATCTTCATTAAGGGGAATGAACTCAAGCAAAACGATCAATACAAATAATGTCTTTTAAGTAAAGGAAAACTAGAAATAAAGGCTGAGCATTTGTTCCCTCCGATGTTGGAACATTGTAGATGCTCATGCAAACATATCCGGAGTTATTGACCTGTTTAAGCCTCACACTCTGGGTCTCATAGGCCAGGGAAATGCAAAGATGAGCAAGACACCCTTGCAGCCAAACACAACACTTGGATGCGGTGAACCAATCACAAATGAAAGTTGATGACAGAGACTGGGACAATGAAAACAGATAATGTTGATAAAGTCTCTCCTTTGGAAGGTATTGTGATCAGCACAGCATGGATCATTACAGTTTGAAACTGCAATAGACTGGGGAGTTTTTCTAAACTGATAAGTACAACTGATTGCACTAGTAAGGTCAATGATCTATTCAAATGCAATTGCAAAGTTAAAGATCATGCAAGGTCTAAAAAATTGAAATATGCAAATATATCAAGACATATCAATAAGATATAAGATCAACATATGTTACATAGACATAAATTTTTTCAAATTTTCAACCCATCTTATCTCATTGCTTTACTATTATGTTGGCCATGTGTTTTTCCTGAAAATTTAATTAACCTGTGTCACATACTAGCACTGAGTAAACTCCAAACCTCTGCAGAAAAAAAAAACCAACAAAACAGTACAACTGGACGTACCAGTGAATTGTTCCATCTGAGTCCATGCAATGTTAGGCATATTCCCAGGAATTTAGAAAATTCATAGAGCAATAAATGGGATCCGTTATCTCCTCAAAGTCTTCAAGCTTCATCCTTCTTCCTTCAATCTGGTTTAGTTGAAAAAACAAATAGGTGCCATTATTGTACTTTTATGTTTTCTTTAAAGTCTAAGAAACAGTAAAAAATTATGTATATTTTCTATCGTCAGTATATTTTCCTAATTTTAGTCAGGAACTGTGACACTGTTCCTTGAGTTATAAACCATGAGCTATGGTTAAAAGTACCTTATGAAATGTCTAATATAACATAATCATGATTGCTTGTGTTAGAATCACTCGATAGCAGATCTGTTGTTTAGATGAGCATTGTTATGGACTATTTCAATTTTATTTCCTTTAATGACTTAAAACCTTTTTAATTTGAGCATTGTAAAAAATCATCTTTGTGAGATTTGAGTGTAAATGCCATAAATAACAACGTCACTTAGTTATAGGATTTCAAACATCCGTACGAACATTTTTTGTTGAAATTTGAATTTTTTAGAGTTTCATTTGTGTGTAAAATATCTCCTTTTTTAAGACATCTTCTGTCCTAAGATCCATCCCTCATTTCTTCTTTTGTGTGCAAATTGCTTAAGGTTATAGTATTGAATTACATACTTTCAAGTTAAAGCTTCAAAAGTGTGTTGAGCATTGACATATAAAATAGTTATACTGAACCGATAAGTAAAGTATTCTATAATGTTTTAATTCTGTCTATGCACAGCTTGTATAGCCTTTCCACCTTGGCAATTTGTAGAAAAGTTTAGGTATTGGCTAGGTGAAATATGGCAAATATTTTGAGGGCAGATAATGCAAAAATAAAGTTTCTATAAAGAAAAATAAGTGAGTTTGAATCCTGGAGACAGACTTTTTTTTGGTGACACTATTGGAGAGATTTGAAAGATTCATGTAAATTTCATGATCATGATAAAGAAAAGGAAGAGGAAGAAGACATTGATGAGGTTGATGCTGTTGATGACAGTGCAATACAGAATATCATAAGAGTGGCGAAATAATCTTGAATTCTCTTATAAAAATAACAAATACAAATGTATTTTTTTACAAGCCAAGTATTCTCTGCATTGAAAACCTAAGTACCTTTTTCTCTTCATACATACTTGGCACATACACTGTAGAAGGAAACGGCCATAGCCCATAGAGCATCTTAAGTCACAGGGGGTGCAGGGTACCCTGTGATGTGATGAGACTGGTGTCAGGCGTGTTGAGTATCCTATCCAGGCACTAGGTGAAATGCTGAGCAGCCTGATGGATAAAAGTATGGGTGGAAATAGGAAGGATTTACACAGAGAGGAGAGGACCAAGGAAGGAAATGTTCTGGTATATAGCTGAATCATCTTTTTTTTAGGATTATTTGAGAGAGTTAATGACTAACAGCTCTGACGGTAATTTATGAATAGTGTGTAAAATGAGACAAAACCATGCAACAATAATATGACACAATAGCAGTAAAGAGCCTCTATCTTCCATTCTTCAAATGAAATGGATAATCTCATGCCCCATTGTCTTTGCTAAGCAGTAAAAAGTATTTATCCTAATGCAGTATAATGGTTTAAATATTTTTCTTTAACTTTCAGCCTAGAGTGCCAACCTACGTGCTTCTATGTTGTTTGAACAGTCTCCTCTGTCACTTAGCCTCACTTAATCTGTTTCTAAAATACTTGGAAACCTTAAGGGACTAGAAGGATCTTCAAAACTGAACTTTGAAGTTACATATCTAAAAATTAACAGACCTGAAGTAGACACAATGCCTGAAATCAATCTTCCAAAATCCCACCTTCTCCACTCTACATATCATGACAACTTCTGTCACGCTTGGCTCCTGGTGCAGGATGATAGATTCTGTGGTGAAGCGACCCTCAAGGACCTCCTCTAGCTGCTCCAAAGTGCGTATGTGGCGATTGTCTCTGATCTTGTGCCAGTTGTCCCGGTTCCAACCAATGATAAACATCACATACTTCTCTCCATTAAGTTTCTCTTATACGTCTGAGAAGATGAAATGAGTAAGGATACAATGTTCAGTGACATCCAAGACAGAGTGATGTTTCATTTGGTTATTATAATGAGTGATCGATTGATTGAATGGTAAAGCTCTTTTACAATTGGAAAGGTTTTTGTCTGTTCTGCCCAACCAATTGATCACCTTCAAACAGGGCATAGCATAGAAGGTAAGATCCCAAACTCATCCAATATAGTAGCGCTACTAGGGGGAAATTCCCTTCAGATCTCAAGGAAAATGCTCTACAAAATACCAAATTTAGTGTTCTGAGCAAACTTCTAAAGCACATATAACGCGATGAGTGCAAAGGTTATGGTGGGATATAAAAAAAAATTCAAGATACTTGTCAGCCCAGCTCATTCAATTGAGTGAAGTGGAGCTCGAGTTCAAGTGTGATTAATACAGCACTGAGTTTTAGGCTTCACACACTATCTCAACAACTGTTGATATGGAAATATTAGAGAGAGAGAGAGAGAGAGAGAGAGAGAGAGAGAGAGAGAGAGAGAGAGAGAGAGAGAGAGAGAGAGAGAAAGGAAGACGGAGAGATTTAAATGTACAGAGAGGTGATTAAGCGAGGAAGAGTTTTAAAAAAAAAACAAGTAGAAAACAACGAACTGTTTATACTTAAAAATTATAGTTTAATTAAATATTTTTTTAAATTTCGTGAAGCCCGAAAAAAAGAGAGAGAGAGCGAGAGAGGAGAGAGAGAAAGAGAGAAAGAGGAGATAGAGAAAAAGAGAGAGAGAGAGAGGAGAGAGAGAAAAAGAGAGAGAGAGAAGGAAAGAGAGAGAGGAGAAAGAGAGAGAGAAGGAGAGAGAGAAGAAGAAGAAGAAGAAGAAGACTGGGAGATTTA
Source organism: Elysia crispata (assembly GCA_033675545.1). Classification (NCBI taxonomy): domain Eukaryota; kingdom Metazoa; phylum Mollusca; class Gastropoda; family Plakobranchidae; genus Elysia; species Elysia crispata. The sequence goes on from JAWDGP010006887.1 coordinate 99,634, forward strand.
GATGGAACAGGAGAGCTGAATAAGCCAGGAAGAGATATCAAAAAGGAGAAAACAGAGAAAAGTTTAAAATTAAATAATAATCATTAACCTAATTATTTTCCTCTTCATGTTACGAAGTCCGTTCACAACATATTATCTCAAGCCTTTTACTGGATCAAAACTAAGCCCCCGTCATGCATGGTGGAACTAAAAAGGTGATGCTTTAAACTCACCTACCGACGGTGTGGTACTTAGAACCCCGAAGATGTTGCTGCTAATATCAGGGTGAATGTTTAGTGTTTATAAGATGATCAAAAATACACGAGCGATAATTGCTAGCGACACTTCAGGTGATGTAATTTCTCAACTGAAATCCCATGACCGTAGACAAAGTTGATCAAAGATTGCTTCGCTCTTGTCCAATGTCAAGGTCACGATCAAACTGTAAGGAGGGAGAGGGTATCCGGGGAGATGCTTATTCACTTAATGTGAAAGTAAAGAACAAAAAGATCACCGTACTTCTTTCCTCTGAGTGTCGATATCATATCTTTTATACCACTGCAGTTGGACAGAAAAGATTACATCGAAGTAATAATTTAAAATGTTTCATGTTTTTCAAGGCATTTTAAAAAGATATCTACATGTGAAATTGGATTAAAACTAAAGCTTCAAAAATTATACAAAGCGAGTTATTTAAAGAAATGTAAAATACTGCCATAAATCTGATCAACATATCAACATAATAAACATATCCCACCTATGAGTTCTGGGGCAGCTTTAACAACGTTTGTTCACAACTCCAACTCTAGATGCTTGTTATAACTTTCACGGCTCATTTAGAAAGGTTTTGGCTTTTGCTAACTTGTGGATCGATAACATCCAGGATCTGATAGGGACGAAAAACAGTTTGAAGAAAAAGAAGTTGAGAGAGAGAGGGAGAGAGAGAGAGAGAGAGAGAGAGAGAGAGAGAGAGAGAGAGAGAGAGAGAGAGAGAGAGGGAAACAGACAGACAGACAGAGACAGAGACAGAGACAGACATACAGACACACACACACGCAGACAGAGAGCAGACAGAAAAGAAAAGGGAGTGATTCAGATGGAAAGGGACATGATGAGAGAGGAGATGTTTGAAAAAATAGAGTAGAACATGAAACTGCATTATAAGATAAGGTCAGGTTTAAACTAAACACTTACCTTAAAAAAAAATACAAAAAACGAACATAATTGTTCGTTCCATGAATTTCATTTCACAACTCGGTGATTGCAGTCCTACTGCTAAATTAAAACTTAGAACCCGTCGGGCAATGCGGGAATTGAAAAGATGAGGCTTTTAACTCACTAACCCACGTTGTAGGACTCGAACCCGCGAAGATCTTGCTGTAGATATTAGGGTGAATGTTCGGTACCCTCAGCCTCCTGGTGAAATATTCACGAGTGATAATCAATAAACGACATTCGCACATAACGATGTAATTTCTCGACTTTTGCCGCATGAAACGAGGAGTTAACCATGCAAAAGGTTTGTAAAACATATGTATATATATATATACATATAGAGAGAGACAGAGAGAATGAGAGAGAGAGAGAGAGAGAGAGAGAGAGAAGGAAATTATTGAGATAACCTCAATTTTGGATTTCAACTCATCATGCACGGACATAAGGTGGTACAAATACTTTCAATTAGACCGATGACTCGAGAGAGATCGAGATACAGATAAGTATGAAAGATGTGAGACGGGCTAAGAAGATAATAATTATTATGAAAAGTGAGGAGAGAGAAATAAGCAGGTACTTGGTCACTAACACCAACCGGCATGGTACTCTATGATGGTTATTTAAAAAAAAAAAGAAAAGAAAAGAAATATTGAATTTAAGATAATTTCTCTAAAGAAAAAAAATTCTGAATAAAACTAAATAATGTTAAATAATGTAATAAATTTGTTGACTTTTTTTCAAACTTTTTTTTTTTTAAAGTAATGGAACTATTAAATAATTTTAATTTTTGATCTGAATGATTTTACAATACAAAGACAATAACCTGTCCAGCCAATGTTACTCGTATTATGTATGCGAGTTGCAGACACAAGGGATGGATGGCCAACAGAAATTTTTTTTTCCAAATATGCGGATCGATACTCCTTACTTTTTTTTTAAATCCCCTACCGGAAGAAAATATATAGAATAGAGACATTATCAATAAGCAACATACGTCGGCCGATATAAAGTTATAAGATAAGAGGGACCACATGTAAGACCTTACTGGGAAAACTGGCTAGAAAAAAAATTCCCTGGCGGCCATATGAATTTATGCTATTTATAGGGATTGAAAAAGTAGAGTTCGATTCTAGCGCGCCATATTGAAATTATGCTCTTAATAGAGATGGAAATAGAAGAATTTGATTCCCCGGCGGCCATATTAAATATATGCTATTTGAAGAGATGGGAAAATTAGAGTTCGATTCTACGGCGGCCATATTGAAACTATGCTATTTTTAGAGCTGGAATAAGTGTAATTCGTTTCCCTGGCGACCATATTGAAATTATTCTATTATTAGAGATGACAAAATTAGAATTCGATTCCCTGGCGGCCCTATTGAATTTATGCTATTTATAGGGATGGAAAAAGTAGAGTTCGATTCTACGGCGGTCATATTGAAATTATCCTATTAATAGAGATGGAAATAGAAGAATTCGATTC
>JAWDGP010006888.1:10000-12500 GCA_033675545.1 Elysia crispata
TAGTGGTGGTGGTAGTAGTAGTAGTAGTAGTGGTAGTAGTAGTAGTAGTAGTGGTGGTAGTGGCGGTAGTAGTAGTAGTAGTGGTAGTAGTAGTAGTGGTAGTAGAAATGGTAACAGCAAGTAGTGGTAGTGGTAGTAGTAGCGTCGTAGTAGTACGGGGCCGGAGTAGTAGTAGTAGAAGTAGTAGTAGTAGTAGTAGTAGTAGTAGTAGTAGTAGTAGTAGTAGTAGTAGTAGTAGTAGTAGTAGCAGCAGCAGCAGCAGCAGCAGCAGCAGAGGCAGAAGTAGTAGTAGTAGTAGTAGTAATTTTTGTAGTATAAATAATAGTAGTAGCAGAAGCAGTAACAGCTTTAGCAGTACTGTAGAAGAAACAATCATAAAATTAGAACTAGCTCAGGGCTGGATTCAACAGAACGAAAGGCGTAAACAAACAGACAAATATAAGAAAAATACGCACACACAAAAGAAAAGAAAAAAAAAAAAAAAAAACAAAGGACGGTCTGGCCCGGAATAGAACCAGCAACTCCGGACGACACTCATCGCCTGGCCGAGACAAGAGCAGCCACTCTAACCTCTGAGCCATCCTCATCTGCCTATCGTAGAGCAAACTACAGCTTTATTATATATATATATATATATATATATATATATATATATATATATATATATATATTATTTCATTTTTGTCGGACACCGAAATGCTGTACGTAACCAAAACAGGCTCATTTCTTTGCTAGCTTTGTGAGGAAAGGAAATTGCTTTCGGGTTGAACACCATACATAAATATATAGATAGAGAGATAGATAGATGGAAAGAGAGATTCATACAAACATAGGCATTATTTTTTTCAGAAAGAAAAAATTAAGAATCTATTGGGAAAAAAATCTATAAATCTATGAATTGAAAGTTAGATGGAAAAACAGACAGAGACAGGCAAACAGACAGACAGACAGACAGACAGATAGATAGATAGATAGATAGATAGATAGATAGATAGATAGATAGATAGATAGATAGATAGATAGATAGATAAAAAGAGAAATATATAAATAGTTAAATAAATTTTGGTTTGTAAGTGCCGAATCAAAATAGTTGAATAAATAGATAAATAATAGATGGATAGAAAGACAGACAGATAGAAAGAAAAAAAATATAGAAATTCAGACTGACAAATAGACAAACATATAGATACCAAAGACTAAGAGATAGACAGAGAGAACCAAACCTATATATAGGTACTCAACTTTTCCATAGGCTGCTACTGCCCGTATCATGCATGGGAAATATCGACCGTGAACAACAATAAAAATCGGATTAACCGAATCTGTCGCTAGCCGAGCTCGTCTCTCACGCACCATGTAAGATATTCGATCTAAGACTTTACGGTCCTTTTGACTCATTTAACCTGCAGCCTACGCATCGGATTCCCTTCAGGATGTCTATTTTTCGCAATTCAAGTTTTTACTTTGGATCAATTTGATACTCTGATGCGAACGTAAACAGTTACAGTGCATGATAAAAAAATAGAAAAGAAAAAAAAACCCGCATTATCTCGAGCATTTGTTGTGATACCGTAGTTCAGAATGTACAGTACAAACCAGGCTTACAGTCCACTCCTTCCTCGTTATTTGTTTGCGCTTCTGTCTGCCTGTCTATCTGACTTCTGTTTGTCTGTCTCTATCTACCCATCGCACTCTCTCTCTCTCTCTCTCTCTCTCTCTCTCTCTCTCTCTCTCTCTCTCTCTCTCTTCCTCCCTCTCTCACTTCCTGTTCTCTCTCTCTCTCTCTTCTCTTCCCTTTCTCCCCCCTCCCCCCCCCCTCTCCCTCCCTCTCCCCCATCTTCTCTCTTTCCTTTTCTTCTCCCCTCTTATCTATTTCTCTCTCTCTGTCCCCCTCTCTCTCTCTTTCTCTCTCTCTTCCTCTCTTCCCCCCCCTCTCTCTCTCTCTCCTCTCTCTCTCTCTCTCTCTCTCTCTCTCTCTCTCTCTCTCTCTCTCTCTCTCTCTCTCTCTTTGTAAGCTAGTTTTGCGACCAGGTGTGTTTCTATACAGCTCTTGACAATCCAACCATGTTGTGGGTTGGTAGGTTGGTAGGTTTGTGTGGTATTTTGTTCTCACCCATCTGCTGTGGGTTGAGAGTTAACAAAGACTTAAAATACCCTGCATTCCAACCTCCGACATTCAACCGTTGCTGCTCAATAAACATCTACGTTTTCTACTCATTTTTAGTCTCTTTAGAGCTATTGTTGTGGTTGCTATTACTACTTTACTACTGCTGCTGTTGTAGTTATTATTGTTATTGTTGTTGTTGTTGTTGATGATGATGATGATGATGATGATGATGATGCTCTTGTTGCTTTTGCGGTTTTTTTATGTGATAGAAAGAAGGAGAAATATACCATTTGAAGAAGATAAATGGATAATCACATTAGATAAATTTATAAAAAAAAAAGATGGTAAGAAGAACGAGATTTTTTTGGATAGACAATAGACAGACACCCGCAC
>JAWDGP010006888.1:25000-85000 GCA_033675545.1 Elysia crispata
TTTTGGATTGTAATTTTTTACCACTTGTTGACCTTATCTTTAATGTTTGCAAGTACTCAATGACTACGGGCAGCCAATGGGGAAATGAACTGTTCTACATAACATCGGAATCACTCACCTCACAACCAAAGAATGAAACAGCAAGTTGATCCGAATTAAACTAAGCCACTTGTTAAATTGTCTTCTTCCAGTTTTCAACAATGTATGGGTCAACTCGTGATATAAAACCGTATATTTAACCTCGACCCTTATTTTGACTCTAGGTCTAGGTACACACGGCGAAAGTGTGCATGTGGGCAGTGACCTAAAACCAAAGCCCGGTAGCTCTAGAATTGGTGGTTTATGCCGGTATATACTGGGCCTGTAGAATGCTCAACGCAGTCAAGATCAGATAATATTCAAAGTTATCTGCTTTGAGCCACGCAAAACTATGTCACTAAAGAAACGACTTGAAACGCACCTAAACCTAGATCTAGACCTGCGTGTGCCGTGGTGTGTTTTAGTTTGCGACAACCATAATGTGATGACGGCGTAGATCTAGAGTGCAGTTGGTTCTCTACTATGATAGAGGCCTAATTAGTTGGAAAGGATTTCTAGGTCAGTGCCTTTACATAAAAGGAAATCGTGTGGATACGTTCTTTTACTCGCTCCCTCTCTGTTTCTGCCTGATTCTACTGGCTCTTATTCTTCTCTGCTGTTTTATTTCTCTTTTTTTTCCTTCCTTTTTCTGCATTATCTTTCCTGGAACTCACTATCCCAACCTTCTTATCGTCTCTCTCTCTCTCTCTCTCTCTCTCTCTCTCTCTCTCTCTCTCTCTCTCTCTCTCTCTCTCTTCAGTATGTCTCTGTTTTCCCCTCTTTTTACTTCTATTTAGAACTCATTATCCTAATTTTCTAATCGTCTGTGTCTGTTTCTGTTTTTATTTTTTTGTTTTTTTTTTTATTATTTTTTTTGTCTAAACCTCTAGCTCTGCGCATCTCAAAGAAATTAAAAGGTGATCGTATTCAAATTATTTGGTGTATCTTCTGTCTCTGTGTGTTCCATTAACAGCTCAATGCCCCACTCATGCCCTCTGCCCTTGTGAGAGTTATCTAGTTCATCTACGAGAGTGAGTAACATTTTCACAATTGAATTCTTTTTTCATTGATTTAATGTTAAAATTTTATATAACCTATGCAACTCAGAGATGGACTTAAGAGACTGAATCACAAAAACATTATTGACGGATCTATTTGCAGCGTTTACTCATCTTCATAACTCGGGTAGAATGTAGAACCCATCACTTTCTTTGACAAGCCCCATCCCTTTCCTAGAACCCATCACTTGCTTTGACAAGTCCCATCCCTTTCCTAGAACCCATCACTTGCTTTGACAAGCCCCATCCCTTTCCTAGAACCCATCACTTGCTTTGACAAGTCCCATCCCTTTCCTAGAACCCATCACTTGCTTTGACAAGCCCCATCCCTTTCCTAGAACCCATCACTTGCTTTGACAAGCCCCATCCCTTTCCTAGAACCCATCACTTGCTTTGACAAGCCCCATCCCTTTCCTAGAACCCATCACTTGCTTTGACAAGCCCCATCCCTTTCCTAGAACCCATCACTTGCTTTGACAAGCCCCATCCCTTTCCTAGAACCCATCACTTGCTTTGACAAGCCCCATCCCTTTCCTAGAAACCATCACTTGCTTTGACAAGCCCCATCCCTTTCCTAGAACCCATCACTTGCTTTGACAAGCCCCATCCCTTTCCTAGAACCCATCACTTGCTTTGACAAGCCCCATCCCTTTCCTAGAACCCATCACTTGCTTTGACAAGCCCCATCCCTTTCCTAGAACCCATCACTTGCTTTGACAAGCCCCATCCCTTTCCTAGAACCCATCACTTGCTTTGACAAGCCCCATCCCTTTCCTAGAACCCATCACTTGCTTTGACAAGCCCCATCCCTTTCCTAGAACCCATCACTTGCTTTGACAAGTCCCATCCCTTTCCTAGAACCCATCACTTGCTTTGACAAGTCCCATCCCTTTCCTAGAACCCATCACTTGCTTTGACAAGCCCTATCCCTTTCCTAGAACCCATCACTTGCTTTGACAAGCCCCATCCCTTTCCTAGAACCCATCACTTGCTTTGACAAGCCCCATCCCTTTCCTAGAACCCATCACTTGCTTTGACAAGCCCCATCCCTTTCCTAGAACCCATCACTTGCTTTGACAAGTCCCATCCCTTTCCTAGAACCCATCACTTGCTTTGACAAGCCCCATCCCTTTCCTAGAACCCATCACTTGCTTTGACAAGCCCCATCCCTTTCCTAGAACCCATCACTTGCTTTGACAAGCCCCATCCCTTTCCTAGAACCCATCACTTGCTTTGACAAGCCCCATCCCTTTCCCACTCTTCACCTCCAGATCTCTGTTTCTAGAACAGCCATTCAGCTATTTATAAACTTGCGCCAGTAGAAATTTTGCAACCAACCACCTCGGACCGAAGTTACGATTCTTCTTGATTGGTTGTTGAAGGCTCGTTTCCCGCGAAGACTTGTATTTCCTGTTTGTGCCGCGCGACTCAGATGGTCAGGTAAGGTTTCAGTTCATTTTCATTTTTTTTTTTTTTTATTTTGGCCTGAAAGGTTTCTTCTTGATCAGGCGGTTGTAGAAGGTGGGTAAATATGTGTTGAAAAAAAAAAAGCCAAAAACTTTTTTTTTTTATTTTTTCCAAATGCATTTAATCTTAAAACAAAAACAAAAAAACAACAAAAAAACAAAAACAAAAACAAAAACAAAAACCAAAAACTCAGGCTATAGAAAAATTGTATAGTGCACCAGATATCTATGTATGCAAAGTACAAATTAGGAAAATTAAATACTTGGTTTTTACAATCGGACGATCGAAATCAAACAACATAACAAGTTACATGTAGATGTTTTGTTCCAGTTAAATCCTTTTAAAAGTTCAAAAAGTTCTAACAAATAGGAATGGACAATTTATTATTTTCGTTTATTTACAATCTCAGAATGTACAAATTTATACAACACAAGTGTCATGTAAAGACATTGAATAGCTTGCGAAATCAGTTCAGATGTAAAGTATAATTAACTTAATATCGAGGGTCGCAAAGTAAACTATCGTAACTGTTTTGCAAATTTTACAGGAGGAACAAAAAACTTAATAAATTTGTAACTAATGGTCCAATACGATTCATTTTCACGTGAAATGTATTTGAACTATCTTTACACACATTGGTTGTGTATTTATTAGTTTAAATTGTAAACATTTTGTGTAATTCAACTTACGATATTATTCAACCAAAATTCACACGTAAACAATCGTATCTCAAGTTACGATAACCTTCATTTATAATTGCACACTATCGTATGTTATAGTTACGACAGTTTACGTTTAAATTCTATGTCTTATAGACGAGTTACGACCTTAACAAGAAACAGTGTTAAGAAACAAAATAGCAGCAACACTTTTATAATTATTTTAAGCGTAAAATATGATTTTAATAAAAGTTTGCACATTTAATGTAAGGATACATATTTTACTAAAAAGATTAAAGTATGTTCAAAATGTTATAATATGTATAAATTTCAATTTACAGAGTCACATCACTGACATTTTCACGGATGCATGAATGAGATAGAAAATACATATAATTTATTTTGAGAGTTATTAAGAATGACATCTGGGTAGAATCTTAGACTAAATATTATAGACGATGACAGAAATGGAAGACCAAATATAAGTACTATAGAGGAAAGAGGATGCATGGATATTATTATTTTTATTATTAAAATATAGGACGATCGAAGAGCTATGTTGGGCCGTGTTTGTTTTCTCTGTGTATGACCTATGGCTTTACCTAAATCTAGAACAAGACACTTAGACAGTGTTTCAATCTAAAAATAGCCCAGTGTTCAAGAAAGAACGTTGACCTTATTATTTTCGCTAGGACCAACATAGCTCTTGGATCCATAGGCTACCTCTCAGGTGGCCGCCGTTTTGGACTTTCGATTCACTTAGCCTCTCTCTCTCTCTCTCTCTCTCTCTCTCTCTCTCTCTCTCTCTCTCTCTCTCTCTCTCTCTCTCTCTCTCTCTCTCTCTCTCTCTCTCTCTCTCTGTCGTTCTAACCCTCTTTGAAATTTGAAGTAAAAATAAAGCCAGAAAATACATCGCTACATGGCGATTTAATATGGGAAAAAAATGATATTGGATATAGGACAAGGGAAAAGGAGAAAATCCTCATAGTCTCAACCCAGGATAAGACAGAATGACAGAAATGGGAGAGAAAAGAAAGAGTGAGAATGGAGGCGAGGTTTAGACAATTACATCATACAGTGTTGAGCTGAAGATCATATTCTTATAGCTCAATATTACATTAGCTTTACTAACTAGCAAAAAAAAAAAGTAATGGTTAAAGCAAGCAGTGTAAAAATTCAATGTATGTTTATAAAAAGTGTAAACCTTAGAATGCTTTAAGATTGTATCAAATTTATAATATTTGCTCAAATTAGAGGTAAAAAAGCATGATTTATACAGGGCGGCAGATCAGAGCCAACTCTGAGAAAGAGGAATGAGGGTATCCTTCCCTCTGCCAGTCTGTGAGAGGTCCATGGGCAAGACCAATTAAAAAAAAAACAACATGAACTGATAACAGACAGCAACAATGTGAGTTGATGGGTAAATCAGCTCACTAAAACAAAACAAAAAAATAAAGTGTGGTGTCTGACAAGGATGTGTGCTTGCTCCAGACCTTTTCTCTCTTTACAGTGAAATGATTTGCAGAAGCATAGAAGGATACCCAGGAATTAAAATAGGCTTAAAGTGCTGAGATCTTCTGTTGGTTCAATTCAAACAGCCTTATGACATCATTGCATTATTATCTTTTTTTGTGTGTGTTTTTCTTTATTTTCTCCAGGACGACAGGCAGGTTTTTCAGTCTTTCATATCATCTATTTTCTTATCCCTTCTGCTCAAAACAAACTTCATCTTTCACAAAAATCATTTTTTGGGGGATTTTCTTCAAAAATTAGGAGAGGGAAAAATCATTTGTTCTTGCTTTAAGTCTTTGAAGGTCAAGACAAATTTTGGGCTACATTTGTAGACCAATCAAAGGTAATCAGCTTACACCTCATGTACAAGTGAGACTTACATTTTTACCTATCTTTCTTTTCAAGCAAATTTCATGTCTGCAAAGTGTTGTCTGTGAATACATTCCTTTGTTTTATATAGGTTGTTTTTTTTCACTATGTGTGATTTGAGTCCTTTGAATTTTCCAGCTTTGAAAATTTTATAGAACCAGAGTGTGATGTTATATTTGCAATCTGTGCTGTTTTTATGGCAGTGGTTGTCTATACATAATTTTATGTAGAGCAGCGCCCAACATATGTGGTGTCCATCTACATTCAAACAATAAAGACAATATATGTTTATATTGCTTACAACTACGTTTCTTAGATATTTCTTTTTTTTTTTTTTTTTTTTTTTTTTGTAACAACACGGCAATCCTTAGATGATTCATGGAAAATTCTCTGTATATCAATGAATTAGGTGCCCTGTTCTTTAGATTAGGCACATCTCTATCCCTTGATGCTGTCAGTGCATCTGTCACTCATTTTACATTTAGCACTTTTTTAGTCCATGCTATATCTTCTCTCGCTTCTTTCCCCTGCTGCCTTTTCCTTTAAAATCAATTCAGTTGTCACAAGATGTTTCAGTTTCTTTTTTCTCATCACATGGCCAAAAAAAGACTGCCTGTAGTTTACATTTGGTATTTATGAGCAATGATGTGCCAGCTCCTCGTAGCACAGTTTAGTTTGATTTCTTTGAAGTCTATGAATAAGATTCATAGCATTCTCTTTAGGAACCACATTTCTGTTTCCTCCGGTTAATTTTGTAGTTGTTTTTTAAATTGTCCAACATACATAAGGATGAGTTCAATAAAACACCCCAGTGCTCTTCTTCTCATGTAGATGAGATGTATTCATTTGTGAGTTCTGATTTCATTCAATGAAAACTCATTTTCAACTTGCGCTGTTCTTGATGCGATTTCATAGTTGTTGTGTACATCTCTTAACATTAAAGTGCCCAAATATTTGCATTGATTCCTGAACTTGAATTAATTTTGGCTACTAAAGAATTGATCTGTGCACACTCATTGTTTCGATTGACGACCATTACTTCTTTATTTTTGCTCTTTAATCCATATCCTTTCCTTCTGCTTTCTTCTTCAGCTATGTCTTATTATTGTGGCAAGTCTTCTTTATTTTCTGCAATTAATACAGCGTCATCAGCGTATCTCATGTTGCTTACTTTGTGCCCTCCTATTTTAATTCCTGGGTATCCTTCTTTGCTTCTCAAATCATTTCACTGTAACGAGAGAAAAGGTCTCTTCCAGTTTCTCTTCGTGGTCTTTAAGTTCAGGTCTTTGCATCTCCGCCTTTTGTGCTCTCTAACCATGACGTCATGATCAGAATTATTATAAAAATGGAGAAAACAAATTGAAAAAGAAAATACAAAAAAACATGTTCATTCAAATTGTGTGTATATGAAGTATTGAAAAGAAATGGGATTATTTGTCAGAAAATATTTTTTTATGCTGGAAAACAAAGCGTCTAAGCTAAAAGCAGGAAAAAGTATCTTAACTAAATCAGTTTATAAAAGCCCTGGCTAGGAAGGAAGAATTCAGCAAGTTTTCTTTAGTGCTACATCAAAGTAAAAATGACAGGAGAAAAAAAAATACCGTCTTAAGCTAGACTACGACGTAATATTTTCAGACTGACCAACATCATTTGCATGAACTCCTCCCACCCAGCGGTACGTAGCACAATCGCTTTTCGCAAACATGCTAGCCCTCTCACCGAGAACATAACTGTTATGTAAGGGTTACATGATGACTGTCAGCGATGCTCTAATGCTACCGGTACTGAGTACACGTACTAGCCTGGACCAGGTGCAAGCGCTCTATGGAGAGTGTGTTTCCACTGCTCCACTGCATGCTCACACAGTTACATTACATAACAATCACATGATCCGACACAGTTATACCAGCAGCAGCAGCAGATTTCACTGGTCAGACTTACCAGGCCTAACGATCGCTGCAAACAACGCAGGCAGATTTGCACACGTCACTAGAGAAACCACTTGTTTGTTACGTTATGACTCATGCTTACGGTACGTAACTCAATCTGCGAAACATGGCTAACGGCTCTTTATGGACACGGCTAGTGTATTACATCTACTTCGTGACAAGTGAACCATCGCGCAAAATGCTCTGAATTTCATCCATATTCTTTATTCTTCATCTTTGGTACAAAGAAGCAAAAAATACATTGTGTATTAAACAAGAAATAATTTTAATGATAACCAATTCCTGCTTTCAAACGTCAGGTAGTGTAGTTAGGTTTCTAGAGCTTCTCGTGATCGGCAAAAACAGGCAATAAGTGGTTTTAATGAATGTAGAAATAAATAAGTAGTAATTTCTGTGGCTAAAATAAATGACACCTTATCCCATACAATGTTTTTTTTCCTCAATAATAACAATGGCTTACAAAAATACAGTGCATAAGCAATACATGTATAGATCTCCAGTATGCAATTGAAATTACCAACAGCTCTATTATAATTATATTCTAAAATAATCAGAAAAGGTAATTTCAGAATTTTACAGCCGCATACTATCGTATCTCGAGTTATTAGCTAAAATATCTCAAGTATACGATAGTAAGTCAAATTACGATAGTATACGTTTGGATTTTCACGGAGCTCAAGATACGATATTTTAATTAATTGTAATTACGAGGTCACAATTAATGATATGACTCAGAGGTTTTGTCACAACATGCGCATGGTAATTGTCTGTATTTTGCCGAAAAATCTCGATTTCTGAAAAAATTCGACTTACTATAGTTTACGTTGCAACCCTCGATATTAGAACTGCAGTAAGCAAGGACAAAGCCGGTCAGTCGGTCTAGGGGAGGTAACAATGAGAATGGGTTAATACAGTCGCAAGAGTTAATTGATTATTTCCCTTAGATTGTTACACTAAGTTAATCTACCCGAATCAGGTAAATTAAGATTGAAAGATTCCTTAGATGAAGCCTGCTCTCTCTGTCTGTCTGTCTCTCTTATTTCTCTGTCTGTCTGTCTGTCTGTCTCTCTCTCTCTCTCTTTCTCTCTGTCTCTGTCTCTGCTCTCTCTCTCTCTCTCTCCATGCTCCAGCTAGTAGGTTGTGATGCAGCCATTTACTACACGTCTTTAATGTCTCAAATAACTGATTCGCTGCCTCCTGTGCAAATTACGGAATTCAAGTGAAATTTGTTTCTGCTGAAATTTCACTTCCTTCCTGTCATGCGCACGAGGACACGTGACGCTGTTGGCTGTGACACTAGGTCTAGTGTGTGTTGAAGGTTTGTCTTTGAGAGTTCCGGGCGGGTGGGCTACACACCCTTGGCTGATCATGATGGACAACACAGCTACCCTCCGCCACTGGCCGCGATGTTTAGAGCTGTGTTGGCGAAGATGAGCCTGAGAAAGGGACAAATATGATGATAGTGATGATAATAATAATGATAACAACATCATCATCATGAACAACAACAGCAGCAGCAGCAACAACAACATTAATAATAATAATAATAATAATAATAATAATAATAATAATAATAATAATAATAATAATAATAATAATAATAATAATAATAATAATCATAATAATATTAATAATGATATCAATAATAATAATCATAATCATCATAATAATAATATTAATTATGATATTAATAATAATAATAATAATAATAATAATAATAATAATAATAATAATAATAATAATAATAATGATGATAATAATAATAATAATAATAATAATAATAATAATAATAATAATAATAATAATAATAATAATAATAATAATAATATTAATAATGATAATAATAATATTAATAATGATAATAACAACAACAACAACAACAACAACAACAACAACAACAACAACAACAACAGCAACAACAACAACAACAACAATAACATCGTTGACAACGACGACACCGATGGCAACAATAAGAACGAGTAGATAAGTTACTGTTAAAACAATGTATATTTACCGCACTGACACCAACAACATCATTACTGGTGTAGAAATGATGGTGTTGCTGATTATGCTAATCATTATAATGGTTTTAACCTGCATCATATCAATATCAGCATGGCTGCCTTTTAAGTTAACGTGTTTTGATTATATCGCTCGGAAATATTTCAATTTTTCTTTTCTATTGGTAAATTTAGGCTTTGTTTTGAAGGGGAAAAACCTCATAGTCACGGATCTATTTTTTAGACTCCCTTGTACTTATAATCGATTAAGTATTCTTTATAACAGGTTTTAACCATTATCAAAGACCTGTTATTTGATTCAGAAATCTCCATTCTTCTGGTTATTATCGCAGTGCTTTTTTTTATTTTAAATCTTGGAGGTCACATCATGGTTTTCAACATTTAGGTCAAAGGGATTTTCAAACACTTTTGCTTCCGTTTTTTTTTTTATTTAATTATAATTCAAACAGCGTCAGATTTTTCGACATTCTCAAAAATGATGAAACAGGCAGACCCTGGCTTATAGATCATTATGTTAACTTTTATTAATCCAGTTATCAGCGTGTTTTACGACAGTACTTGGGTGACATCATCACCAAGGTTCAAGTTTTTTGTGTTATTACTGACCAAGGTAGACAGGTCCTAGCCAGACTATTTTTTAAACACAAAATATAAACTACATGTAGTTCAACTGGCTGAACACTAGATCTAGACCTTTAAGATAACTAAAAAAAAATAAATACCATCTCTGAGGCTGTTTGCTCTGATGTGTGTTTTCAACTTCAACAGATGCCGATGCTGTAGTCACCAGAACTCTGTAGATAATCCAAACTCCACCTGATGCTACCACTGGTATGACGATTATAGATCTGTTAACCGAAGCCTGTAACTTAAATACAGTGTTCTATACTCTTAAATATTTTGCTTGATAGTTTTTTTTCCTCTCTAGCAGATCTTCACACAGAAAACGCCGGCGAAACATTCAAGTCCTTTTTTTTTTCTCTGGCTGTAGTTTTCCTTCTCCCGCGCGTCCTGTAGAAACTTACAATGGAGAATACCGCAGTTCCTGTACATGGTGCGCTTTAAATAAGGTTTTCTCGCAGGATCCGGTTATGATTGGTGCGATTATCAATTCCTAGGTGTCTGGTATTCCCAGATTAGTGTCCCAGCTCTAAGCGATGAGTTCAGATCTTTAAATACTTTCACCGAACCGGGAAAGAATATTCGAATCCCGTAAAATAATATCCGGTTATAGCATCAGCGGATACTGGCTCATGAATATCGGTACTTTACAAATTTGAGTAACGTAAAAAAAAAAAGCCCAAAATATCAATGTGCTTAATTCATAGAGTCTGAACTTTTGGTCTGACGATGTACCTTATTTTGGGCATGTTGGTAAAATAATTTTTAGGAATACTGTTAGGCCATCTACAAGAAGAAGAAAAAACAAAACAAAACAAAAAAACGGACATATTCATCTCATTCGAAAGAAACGTGTGGAAAAAAATCACAAAACAAAACGAAGCAAACAAAGAAACAAGAAGGAAAAACCATAAATATCATGTTTCCCAGAATTCAGCTTTTGGGAATGTTCACGACGTCAAGTTTTTCCTCCCAGTGGTTTGAATAGATGTAGAAAAATCTGATGCCGGTCTGTGTAGCTCTCGGCTGGTCATTTTCCCCCACACTTCAGTAGGTGTGATAAGAGGAAACGGACACTGATATGCTAACTGACCAATTCTACACTCCTTCCTTTCTATCACTCTCTCTCTCTCTCTCTCTCTCTCTCTCCATCACTCTCTTCCTTTATCTCTAGCTGTCTCTCCCTCCCTCCCTCCCCTCCTCTCTCTCTCTCTCTCTCTCTCTCTCTTCATCACTATCTTCCTTTATCTCTAGCTGTATCTCCATCCCTCCCCCCTCTCTCTCTCCCTCTCTCTCTCCCTCCCTCTCTGTCCCTCCCTCTCTCTCTCTCTCTCTCTCGCTCTCTCTCTCTCTCTCTCTCTCTCTCTCTCTCTCTCTCTCTCTGTCTCCCTTTGTGATGTGAAAATCTGGCCAGTTGACTTACAAGCGTCTCACACTATTTTGATTGATTTTCCTCTTTCCCCCTTGAAAGCAACTAAGACACATAGCTGTACCACAGTCAGGAGGACCGTGTGTTGATATACACCATACACTACTACAATATGTTGAACCTTCGCAGTCCTAGCACACCAAGCAAATCACTTTCGCATGAGGCAGAGCAGGAGAGGGCTGGATGGGTGAGGCCCTAAACTTATCCACCGATGCTACATATTCATAATTATTAACTGATGAATAAAGAGCTTCTGTTTGTAGAGTCCCGAGAAAGTCGTAATATCTCGACCATCCGCTTGTTGGCCTGGCGGAGAGAAAAATTAAAACTGTGAACAAAGATAGAACCAAACTTAAACAGAGAAAGGACGGACTAGGGACCTGCCGAAACATTCCAATCAATTAGCGGCTATCGCACGAGCATCGTTCGATCTATTGTCATATAACCGATCTGCAGGCATAAATTATCCGCTTAGAGAAAATAAAACCGAGCCTAGGACCGAATCTGAATTAAAAAAAAAAAAAAAGTGATTCGGCGATGAACCGAGAGACCGAGGGACCGAGGGACAGGGTTAACCTATTTCCGCTTCGCTTATCGTATGTCGTCTGAAAAGGTGAGGGGGGGGGGGGGGAAGAGGAACTAAGTGTGCAAGACCAACGTATCTGATTGGCTGGCTCTAGGTAGAGGCACTTTACTCTGTGGTAGAGGTAAACATGTCGAGGTCAATCTAGGTCAATACATGTAATGGTTAACCCTGTGACCCGGTTTCTTTCAGGTGAGATAACTGATTGGAGGGGGAAAAAGAAACAAGGGGAAAAAAATAAAATCTCAGAACAATCAGCCCATTCTTGTTTAAAAATAAATACATTTATGCCAATAACATTTTTTCGGGGAACTTGCAAAAATGATTTGTTTCAACCTTAATGGTTTGAGTTTTTTTCTTCTAAAAAAGTTAAACTTAGAAAAAAAGGAAAAAAAGCTTAACCGCAAGGGAGCAAATCTCATATTTCACTCTAGTTCTATTTATAGTATCTTACTCCGACAGGTTTCCCACCAGCAGCTACCCAGGTATTTTTAGTAACTGTCTCTGCTGGGGAATCTAAGGGAGCTAAAAACAATTTGACAAAAATTCTCGATATTTACCTACTAGGTAGCAGAGCTACTGGGGTAGATCTAGACATTGAGAGAAATTACTGGGAACAACAGGCATTACATGTGCATTTTATGAGGGGAAAAATTATCTCTATTAATTGCACTAACTTCTGTTGTACGGCTTTACTGCAAGCTTTAGTTTTAAAGTTGAATTTGGTCTTTCAGTAATTTAAAACTTACCCATCAAGATAATGAAATGAGTAGTATAGAAAAATCAACCACAAACCTAGATCTAGCTCGAAACCGACAAATAAGACGAAAGACGTGAAAACATTACAACAGATGGAATGAACAGGGATCGAACCTGCGCCTCGATGCGGCACCCATCGCCTTGCCGAGACAAGACCAGGCACTTAACCACTGAGCTATCCACATCTACAAAAATAGATGCTTCAGGAACATTGACTTTCATGCTGGCTTGAATAGACTAAGAAGTTGAATCGCTAAGAACGATCAAGTCCATATTTTTACAGGACATCTAGAAGCGGGAAAGTTTTCAAATGGATCCAGTGATTCCTTCACGGAAGGTTAGCCAAAGTTTCACCACAAGTTCAACCAAACTGCAAGCGTCGCGAGAGGAGGATGGGGGGGGGGGGGGGGGGGGGGGCTAGAGGGAGGAGTCATTTCCAAGACAGTGCAGCAACATACTTCTCAATAGGATGATGAGGCTAAGGGTGGTAGTTGTGGACGTCGTGCCAGTTTTAGTGTTGGGGGGGCGCGCGGGAGGAGTCATTTCCAAGACAGTGCAGCAACATACTTCTCAATAGGATGATGAGGCTAAGGGTGGTAGTTGTGGACGTCGTGCCAGTTTTAGGGGGGGGGGGGGCTAGAGGGAGGAGTCATTTCCAAGACAGTGCAGCAACATATTTCTCAATAGGATGATGAGGCTAAGGGTGGTAGTTGTGGACGTCGTGCCAGTTTTAGGGGGGGGGGGCTAGAGGGAGGAGTCATTTCCAAGACAGTGCAGCAACATATTTCTCAATAGGATGATGAGGCTAAGGGTGGTAGTTGTGGACGTCGTGCCAGTTTTAGGGGGGGGGGGGGGGGCTAGGCTAGAGGGAGGAGTCATTTCCAAGACAGTGCAGCAACATACTTCTCAATAGGATGATGAGGCTAAGGGTGGTAGTTGTGGACGTCGTGCCAGTTTTAAGACAAAATACCAGCAAGACCAAAAGCAAAGTTACACCAGTTACGTGATTGATAATATTATAGACAAGAAAACAGACAGGGAAGCGGTTTTTTTTTTTCTGTTTTCGAACAAGAAAAAGAAAAGTGAATCATTTCCTATCTCGCTTAGAATTTAAAAAAAAAATCAATCTTGACTAGCAGAGAAGCTGCCTGTGGTCGCGGCAATAAGCAAAAGTCTTCAGCTAATCGATATTAAATAGAACAGGAAATTCCCGATAATTTCGTTCTTTCAACCTTCAGGTGAACAACACCTTTCTTAATGGTTGAGATTTTTCCCCTCGTCTCCCTTGTGTTGGCCCGGTGGTGTGGGATTTTTTTGTGTGATACTGTAGATAGATAGAGAGATAGATATGATGTTATTGTGCTGTGAATATGATGATTTGATAGCGTCAACTGATAACTGTGATTATCAAGGCGCGAGGTTCGTTTTCAGAGTATATTTCATTGGATAACTAGAAAACCCAAGAAAAAAAATAGAAAAATTTGCGAGCAACGGATCAAGAAAAAAAATTAAGAAAAACCCTCAAGTAAAACCATAAGAAAGACTATAAAGAAAAACCAACAGAAAAACTAACAGAAAAAACTATAAAGAGAAAAACCGAAAGGAAAAAAAAAAACCATAAGAAGAACCCAGCCAGAAAGGGTACAACTCTCTGGGGAAAATAATGAAAATGCAACGTGTAGATACACAGGTCATAATAATCTATAATACATTCATTATAAATAGTTACAACACTTATCATAGCGACAAAGAGTGTTACAATAACACTTCAAATGTACGTAACAGTGTATTGAAACACCTAGTAAAACGTTTTGCTTAGGTCACCTATCGCTATTATAATGATTTCTTTTCTCCAAGAAAACGATCCGCGGCCGTGACCAGTCGGCTGCCTTTCTCTGCTCACCCAGGTGAGAGAAAGGTTAAGCGGAGAGCAGTCTCCGAGGTGGTGCGCCTGACTTATGAGACTCAAATATCGAGAGGCTGGCGTGGTTGAAGCCTGCCAGAGATGCACGTCTACCAAACATTAAAACACAATTTTATTGAAACAAACATTATCTGTTACAGGCTTCCGTCAGCCTTTACACACAGTGCTTGGTATCATGGTTGTACTTTATCTCTTACACTCATGACAAACTCAAGGTGAGAGAAATTGAATTCTGCACAACCAAAGCGCTTTGTGAACAATGGGGCCTTATTGTCGTACACATCTATCATCCAAATAGTCGTTTAATTCATGTACAAAAATCTTAATAAAACTCTCTATCTTCAAAGACTCTCCAATATAACACAGATATAACCCGCCTGGAACATTGTAAAGCCAATTTACATTGAGCGTCAAATGTTTCGAATATAAACTTAGTTAGAACACTATGTAGATGAAGATAATATTTACGCCTACAATACAGATTACTATAAGTCCACTATAATATGATAAAAATGCACCAGTAAATTTATGCATTAGTAAATAAGAATTTAGCACTGGGAAATTACACCAACATATAAGAAAAGGTTTCTTTGCAATTGATAGCATGGACAGCTACATTATCCTGTTCTAGATCAAACAATCACAATCTTAGTGTATTTAAAAACACTGAAAGATTATATCTAACAAAAATTTAACATTGCACAAAATTTAGGCAAGTATGAGCAATTCCGATAATTCTGGTGCACAGCATAAAATTGAATTACAAAGTGAAACAAACTCATTCAACTTACCCAAAAGAGTAAGGAAATCGCGGACGTCAATCTATATAAGAAAATCAGATCAGAGCTTTTAGTTCAACTTTTACGGCTCTACCACGCCAGTATCTGGTGAGGGAAACTGGTGGTAGGAACGTTGGTAGACAAATTGTAACCTGCACACTTTGGGGGCTCGAGGTGGAATGAATCGAGTCTCGCTAACTCGATATAAAGTTCTCATATGAGGAGTGTCCCCACCTCATCCTAAATTAGGCTCTACCCAATCAAAATTCACTATTCAACATAAAGAAAAATCTTTGTCGCGCCTGGATGTCCCAAACGACTGGGACCACCCTCTGGTTACGATCCGCCCCAAAGGATCACATTCGCCACCCTAGACGGATAAATCTTCCTTCCCCACACAGCCCGGCTAGTAAATGACGTGCCCAGGTGAAACCCTAGATTCACCTTTCTCCTGCACCCAAGAACACTGGCGCCAAACACCCATGCGGCCCGGCTAGTAAATGACGTGCCCAGGTGAAACCCTAGATACACCTTTCTCCTGCACCCAAGAACACTGGCGTCAAACATCCATGCGGCCAGGCTAGTAAATGACGTGCCCAGGTGAAACCCTAGATGAGCCTTGCTCCTGCACCCAAGAACACTGGCGCCAAACATCCGTACGCGAGACATGATAGCATCAAAATCATAACGCAGGAAAAATTAAAATTCAGAAAATACAGTTCGCAGCATAGAATAAACTAGTTTTGAATTTCCATCCATTTCAAATTAAAACAAGAACAAAAAATTAAAATCTATACATTTTTGGTACCCATACCAATACTCAAATGTTAACGTAATATGAACATTTAGTTCTTGAAAAAAGTGAAGAAAAAGCTCTTCGTACTGTCGTCCGCTTACACTTGTTTGGGTATATTCTTGTCTATTACATGTATTATTAATTCTATTGCTAGGCTAATGTGTTTGATATCACCGTGCAGCAGATGTTATATTTTAAATCTTTTGTATTTTATTTTACTCTGTTTTTAGGGCTCAAAATGTAAGTTTTCGTGACCTTTTGTGGCTTTTTAAATATAGCATTTGGAATGAGTTAAGAAACATTGTTTTGACAAATAGCGAAGACGATTTCAATAGTAGTAAGTAACGTGCTGATTATCATCATGTTTTTGGTTCTTTTTTTTTTTCAAATCTTTCTTTTATGCTATTTTTTCTTAAAATCCAGTCAGTTTCGCCCCTCTTTCCCTTCACATTCAAACTACCCCCCTCTCTCTCTCTCACTTTTTCTCTGTCTCTCTGTCTCTCTTTCTCTCTCACTCCCATTTCTCTTGAAGACACTTCTCTTTCCCCACTTTACTAATATAGTTGTATATAACAGACAGTGGACGAGTGTAACAGTCTAAGGGAAATAATTATCCGTTTAATGCCAATGTTACTAATCCATTTTCTTTGTTACTTCCCCTTGACTATCCTACGAGTTTTGTTCCAAGCCCAACGGGAATCTTCTCAACTTTTCCCCTTTAGATCAGTCACGTGATGTAAACACGTTAGCTGTGGTAAACACAGCAGAAAATCTCTTTTTGACTGCTCATTACTAGTCTACATTTGTTCTCCATTAGTTGGATGATCATCGCGGAATGGATGAACTGATTCCACATGTTAGAATATCGCCTGAACTTAGATCCGATAATGATGCTTCAGACTTTTAACTCATTGACATCAGAATAAATTTGGCTTCCAATCAGGATTAATTTCGGCTTCTATAGAGATTTTGCATAGGGGTTGCTATAACTGCCGATTTATGTGACATCCATAATAGAAAATGCATAGTGTGTATGTTATATATCGAAGTAAAGGTAATTGAACAGAGAATAAGAAATATCCCATTCAAGGTTTCATAAGTTGTATCATCTCATTTTAGGTTCATATCTTGATAGAGGTAACGCCCGCATATCCTCAGAATCAGACTCAGAGAAAGATCGATCAAGACAGAGATAGATCTAGATCTAGATTGATCACTTTCATGGTCTACATCAATCTCGTTTTTTCATCTTTCAAAGATTGAAACAAATCTATAACTTCTTCAGCAGTCAAGCGTCTGGGAAATCTATTATTGACATTAGATCTAGAGTTAGGAGGTGTGGGTTCCAACGTGAGATTTTTATGAAACAACAAACCATGGACTGTATATATGTTATAATTACCACGGACGTTTGTAAACAATATTGGATTGGTAGAACTCTCTACCAAAAGGAAACACCTAATGAAAAAGGATTAACAAGCATCAAATGATATATCACCTTAGAAACGGTTTAACTCAAAAGCTGCGCACACTGCGTAACTCTGAGGTTTGGCAAGGCTGAGCTATGCAGGCTGCGTAGCTATGATTTCATCGAGTTAAAGCAGCGGAAAAAAAGTTTTAGGCCCTATTATTAAATGTTTTGTGGTGTATAAGTAAAGTTTCACCATGGGTATTATTTCTTTTCTGGATGAGATTAATCAAATTATTTACCCAGGCAAGTACAGAGCTACACTGCTCTACTAAGCAAGATCTAGATCTAAGCTTTCCATTTACATTATGGTTCTGATTTCAGTAGCATGATAACAAAATAATAGTTACAATTGTAGCTCCCCCCTCTCTCTCTATGTCTCTGTCTGTCTCTCTCGCTGCCTGTATCTTTCTCTCTCTCTCTCTCTCTCTCTCTCTCTCTCTCTCTCTCTCTCTCTCTCTCTCTGCCCCCTCCCCTCCTTTCTCTCTCTCTGTCTCATCTCCATTTTGCACAGAATTTTCGACGTCAGAGATGACATCTGATCTGAACAGTATTAAAGTTCTAATTAAAGCAGAAGGAGCTAGACCTACTTGCAGTTCACCAATCTACTGTTGAAGGCAGTTCCTGTAACACAAGATGAAAATTTGTCTTAATAGAAAGCTTTACTTAAGTCAGGTTGACCCCCCCCCCTTTTTTTTTCTAACACACACGTATACACACAATGGCATTGTATATGATCTAGAGTACGTGAGAGAGGTGTACATTGTAGAAATGTTTAGATTGCAGATCCCTTTCATGATTTGCATTTCACATGTCAGCTGAGCGGTGTCACGTTTAGGCCTAGAGGTGAGAGTTGAGGATACAGAGTGTTATGACAACCTCTCTGAGCTGCTCCTCTGAGAAAGTTATGTCAAGTTGCTAAAAAAAAATTTTGGTTGAAAATGTATGAATGACGCAAGGCAAAGTCTTCAAGACAATGAAAACAGTGACTTTTGACATTCAGAATATTGTTTTGTAGTCCGGTAAAATGGTAGCAAATTTAAGCTCAATACTTAATTGACAGTTATTGATGAGAGGAGAAGCAGTTTTGCTACCGAAAACCAACATTATAAGGTAAAGAACTAAATTGAGGTGAGTATCATTTACTGTTGTGAAAAGACTTGAAATAAATTGAATTTTGACTTTTTATTTTATAAGAGTAATTAGATTTTCGGAGGAACAGAATTATGATAAGCTCAGAATGCAGCTAAATTATTTTTGAAACTCAAGAAGTGGAGTGCTCTAAAATATTTTTTTATCAGATTTTTTTTCTTGTTTGGCTTTTTTTCAATTCATTATTTAGCCAGGTTTAAGTGCAGCTATTTGGCAATCAGTCCATTTTGTCCTTGTTGCCAAGCGTCAAAAGTTGGGACCTAAATCAAAGTTGTTTTACATCCATCACTATACCACACCCCAAATCAACGCAGGCTGAGTTACTCAGAGTTTGAGTTTGCCAGCACCAAAGAGAAGAGACTGGTGAAACATGTAAGAAAATCCCAGGGGAAAGCTGCGGTCAGATGTCCACTGTGTGTTGGTGTCCACTACAGCAGCAGTCCAGAAGAGCTCTGTGTCCACAAGAAGCAGCAGCACCGGTCAGTGAGGCTCAGGTGTTTCCCGTGGGAGTTCAGCTCTTGTAGCCTGGACAGGTGGGCTGGTCATGTGACCCGTGTCCACTCTGGTCAGACATCTCTGTTCAGTCTGGTTAGCAGAACTGAGAGCTCCATGTCTCGGTTTTCCCCCCAGAACCTGGACCTATCGATGTGACGGAGACGTTCAAGAACCATTGCATGCCTGAAGAAGTCCATGCCGAGTTTCATGGCTCTGAAAATCATAGTCCAGCAGATTGTGTTCTTGTGGAGAATGGACACAACTCTGACCACGCTAACATCAGATCAGAACCTGGTGATCCAGACTTAGTACCTGCCTTGTCTCCCAGATTCTCATGTTCTGTGTGTGGATACTCTATATCAAAACAGCAAAATCTGAGGAAGCACGTCACAGAAAAGCATTTAAACTTGAAGAAAGAAATTGTTCCTCATCATGTTAGAGTGGAAGGGAATAACACCGATATAAACTGTCCATACTGTAATCTTTCTTATTCAAAAATTAGAAAACTGTCCTGACATTGTAAAATTGCGCATCATAAAGACTCACGTTATTTGTTTACACGTGTGATAGATATTTTAGATATGTCTCAAAGACATTTGGGAGTTCACACTGGAGAAAAACCATTTGCTTGTCATATTTGCTATTTTAATTTAAATATTCTTCTAAAACGAATGTAGTCAAACATTGACTAAAACCATCTCAATATTGGTTCTGTATTGATGAACTTACAGTGGAATCCGATTAAATTTAATATCTTCAAGGGAAACTCTGTTTGTTAGTTCTGGTTTCTATTTGCAACAATCCAAGTTAAGTCTTTTTTTTACGTCCTGTGATCTTGGCTTTATTTTGATTCCACTGCATCAGGTTTGATCTAAGTAAAAAAAAATGATATTTTATTGGAATATTAATTTAGATGACATTGTTTTATACGACTTTTAGTAGTGTAAAAGATTTTGTTTTTCTTCGTTTTTTTTCTCATTTTAAAAACATTACTTCTGATCACAAACAATAATACAATACATGTAGTAAATAAATGTTGATACAGTATTTCTTTTATGGGGACTTTTTTATAATTACATCTGTGACTTGGTTTCTATTTTTCTTTGTTCGTCGTTTTTCCTTTCTTTCTCCTCCTGTTGCCCAGCAAAGAGTCTTGAGCAAAACTTGGCTTCATCAAGAAACTAAATTTGTTTCAGGTTAAATTTTTTAATTCCCTTTTTTTCATGTAACCCCTTGTTATAACTTCTAGCTCTACCCTTATGACCTGCTGTGAAATATTAATATTCCATGTTAAATAAAAGACTTGTAGGTAGAAAGAATCTGTTCACAGTCGTGTCTTTTCCTGCCTGTGTTGTTATTACCAATTCAGTATATTTATAATATTTTACTGCGTGGGTCCTCTTCCATTTCTCTGCTGCAAGGTGATAAAAAAAAAAATTTGGATCAGAAGTGATGCATAATTCTTTAAACATTTTAACTTTTAAGATAGTTTAAAGTGGGACCTGTTGTTTGAGTTGATTTTTCTTTTCCTCTGTTTATATACATGGCCAGTTTTTTGCCTTTAAAATGTAATTCAGTGATTGTGAGCTAAAGAAAACCTGCCAGTTTCTACCACACACGAATTTCACAATTGAATATTAAGAGGCTAAAATTATGTTTAAAAACAGCTGATTGCCACAAATATCTACAAGCTTGTGTGCATGTAACAAGATACTTTACTCAGAGAATTTCAGATGGTTCTCCAAAATTATTGGTGTAAAAATAGTAGTTCTTGTTATTTTCACATGTTAACATTATATACGATATTTTCCTTTCCATCCAGAGAGGCCATAGATTGATAATGCTCACATGACGATAAACAGTCTTACCAATCAGCCCTGTTTATGTTTTTACATATAATGAGAGAAATCAGATTGCTTGTAACTTTAAGAAAGAGGAATCAAAGCCAAACAAAACTTGAACTGTCGCAACATGTTAGATCCAGGCAGACTGCGTTGCCCAGAGTGTGAGTTTACCAGCACCAAAGAGAAGAGACTGGTGAAACATGTGAGAAAATCCCACGGGAAAGCTGCGGTCACATGTCCGCTGTGTGTTGGTGTCCACTACAGCAGCAGCCCAGAAAAGCTCTGTGTCCACAAGAAGCAGCAGCACCGGTCAGTGAGGCTCAGGTGTTTCCTGTGTGAGTTCAGCTCTCGTAGCCTGGACAGGTGGGCTGGTCATGTGACCCGTGTCCACTCTGGACAAACAATATCCCTGGTCAGTCTGGCCAGCAGAAAACGGAGCTCCTCACAGTGTTTTCCACCAGAACCTAGACCTATTGATGTGACGGGGACGTTCAAGAAACATCACAGGCCTGAGAAAGTCTGCACCGAGTCTCAAGGCTCCAACAGTCATAGCCCAGCAGATTGTGTTCTTGTGGAGAGTGGACACAGCTCTGACCATGCTGACATCAGGCCTGGTGACCCAGACTTTTTACATGTACCTCCCTTGTCTCCCAGATTCTCATGTTCTGTGTGTGGATACTCTACATCAAAACAGCAAAATCTGAGGAAGCACGTCACAGAAAAGCATTCAAACTTGAAAGAAGAAATTGTTCCTCATCATGTCAGAGTGGAAGGGAATAACAAGGAGATAAACTGTCCATACTGTAATCTGTCTTATCCTAACATAAGGAAACTGTCTCAACATTGTAAAATTGAGCATTGTAAAGATTCCTGCTATTTGTGTACATACTGTGATAGATCTTTTCAATATGTCTCAAAACTTTTAAGACATTTGGGAGTTCATACTGGAGAAAAACCATTTGCTTGTCATCTTTGCTCATTGAAATGTTCTTCTAAAATGGATTTAGTCAAACATATTAGAATTCATACAAACGAGAGGCCATACAAATGTCCATATTGTGACTATGCAGCAGCAGTGAAATGGACTTTAATTAATCACATTAAAATTCATACAAACGAGAGGCCATACAAATGTCCATATTGTGACTATGCAGCAGCAGTGAAAAAGACACTGACAGTACACGTTAGAACGCACACAAATGAACGGCCTTTCAAATGTCAAGTTTGTGATTATACAGGTAAAGAAAAATCTGCTTTAATTGATCACATGAGAGTCCACACTAAGGAAAGACCATATCAGTGCAAGAGATGCCATGTTTGTTTTACCCAAAAGTCTAATCTAAATACACATATCAAAAAGGGTGTATGTGCTAAATGACTGTTGCTTTGCTTTTAATCTTGTTGATGATTGCAGAATAAATTATGGAGATCAATTGTATTTAGCATCGTTCCTTAATAGTTTGTTCATATTGGGATCTGTGAAGTTAGGCGTAGCTAACACAATTTTTATTTCTAATGTTTCTTCTTTTGTTGAGAGTTACTTTACTGAATTCACATACCGTAGTTGTTTTGTAATAAGACTATTGCTATGAGGCTTGTAGTGAAATAATTGTGTTAGTGTATTTTAACATATTAATGCATCCACTTCAACTGATCAAATAGTGATACACTGTATGTATTTTGTTAACAGTTGATACCTGCAGTGATGTGCCATTTCTTGTATAGCAAAAGCATCATTTCCAAAAGTCTAAATGTGCCAAGTTATTTTTTTTTCTGTCAAAGTAACTGAGGGAAGAAATCAAAGTTCAATAAAACCCTTTCAATACCAGTTTCTGTATTCTGGACCTTACTGTAGAATCCAATTAAAGTCAACATCTGGAAGGGAAACTCTGGCTTAAAGTCAGCTCTGTTTGGAGGTTCCATTTTGTACACAGATGTATTTGTTTAAATATTTGCAATGGGCAAAGTGAACTCTTACGTAAAGCCAACAAATTTTTTTGGTCCTGAGATGTTGACTTTGTCCATATTCCACTGTCTTGGGTTTGAATTTAAGTAAAAATAAAGCATTCTGTTATGAAATGAATTTTTAGAAGTTTTTTTTAGATACGACCTGGTTGAATTTAAGTAAAAATAAAGCATTCTGTTATGAAATGAATTTTTAGAAGTTTTTTTAGATATGACCTGTGTTTTATGTCATCATTTTATTTTTCATTATTTTATGCCTGCATAAAAACATATTTTTACATGCAAAATGCAAAAAGAGATTTTGAAGCTGTTTACATTTCTTTAAAAAAGTTTCTTTGTAATTCTTTGAGGTTTATCTCATGAATTTATCTTTATTAAACATTTTTCTGAGTAACTGAGGAAAGAAAGAAAAATCATACGTGTAAAATCAACGTTGACTAAAACCATCTCAATCCTGGTTTCTGTGTTGTTGAACTTACCGTGGAATCCAATAAAGTCAACATCTTCAAGGGAAACTCTGTTTACCAGTTGTATTTTCTATTTGCAACAATCAAAGTTCACTCATTTTTTTTACGTCATTTGATGTTGGCTTTATTTATATTCCACTGTATCAGGTTTGATCTTACGAAATAGTGCAGAAGATTTTGTTTTTCTTCTTTTTCTGCTTATATTAAAAACATTACTTTTAATCACAACAATAATACAACAATACAATCCATGCATTTAAGAAATGGTAATACAGTATTTCTTTTACGGTGACTTTTTTTTTTATAACTACATCTGTGAGGTATTTTTATCTTTCTTTGTTCGTCGTTTTTCCTTCTGTCTCTTCCTGTTGCCCAACAAAGAGTCTTGAGTAAAACTAGGCTTCATCAAGAAACTAAATTTGCTTGAGATCAAATTTTTTAGTCCACGTTTTTTTCATGTCAGCCTTTGTTATAACTTCTATCTCTACCCTTATGACCTGCTGTGAAATATTAATATTCCATGTTAAATAACAGACTTGCAGGTAGAAAGAATCTGCTTCACAGTCGTGTCTTTTCCTGCCTGTGTTGTTATTACCAATTCAGTATAATTATAATATTTTACTGTGTGGCTCTTCTTCCATTTCTCTGCTGCGAGGAGATAAAAAAACCTGTTTGGATCAGAAGTGATACATAATTCCTTATACATTTTAAGATAGATTGAAGTTGGGATGAGTTTTCTTTTCCTCTGTTTATATATTGGCATGTTTTTTTTTTTGCCTGTAAAATTTAATGCATTGATTGTGAGCTCAAGAAAACCTAGCAGTTTCTACCACATATGAATTTCACAGTTGAATATTTAGAGACTAAAGTCATGTTTAAAAACAGCTGATAGCAACAAATATCTACAAGCTTGTGTACATGTTTCCATTTTGTGCACAGATGTATTTGTTTATATATTTGCAATGGTGAAAGTAAACTCTTACCTTAAGTCAACTAATTTTTTTGGTCCCATTATGTTGGCTTTATTTAGATTCCTCTGTATCAGGTTTGATCTGAAGTAAAAATAAAGCATTCTGTTAGTAAATGAATTTTTTAGAAGTTTTTTATATGACCTGTGTTTAATGACATCATTTTATTTTTCATTTTATATCCCTGCATAAAAACATGGCCTTGACATGCAAAGTGCAATAAGAGATTATGAAACTGTTTACATTTCTTTAAAAAAGTTTCTTTGTAATTCTTTGAGGTGTATCTCATGAATTTATCTTTGTTAATCATTTTTCTGAGTAACTGAGGAAAGAAAGAAAAATCATACAAGTAAAATCAACGTTGACTAAAACCATCTCAATCTTGGTTTCTGTATTGTTGAACTTACCGTGGAATCCAATAAAATCAACATCTTCAAGGGAAACTCTGTTTGTCAGTTTTATTTTCTATTTCCAGCATTCAAAGTTAACTCTTTTTTTTTACATCCCGTCATGTTGGCTTCATTTAGATTCCACTGCATCAGGTTTGATCTAAGTGAAAAAAATTATATTTATTGGAATATTAACTTAGATGACATTGTTTTGTATGACTTACAGTGAAAAAGATATTTTTTTCTACATTTTTTGTCTATATCAAGATCATTACTTTTAATCGCAAACAATAATGTAATACATGTAGTTAAAAAATGTTAATACATATTTTTTATACAGTGACTTTTTTTTCCAATAGCATCTGTGACTTGTATTTCTATTTTTCTTTGTTCGTCGTTTTTCCCTTCTGTCTCCTCCTGTTGCCTAGCAAAGAGTCTTGAGCAAAACTTGGCTCCATCAAGAAACTAAATTTGCTTGAGATTAAATTTTACAGTCCCCGTTTTTTCATGTAACCCCTTGTTATAACTTCTAGCTCTACCCTTATGACTTGATGTGAAATGTTAATATTCTATGTTAAATAACAGACTTGCAGGTAGAAAGGTTCTGCTTCACAGCCCTGTCTTTTCCTGCCTGTGTTGTTATTATGAATTCAGCATAATTATAATATTTTACTGTGTGGCTCTTCTTCCATTTCTCTGCTGCGAGGAGATAAAAAAACCTGTTTGGATCAGAAATGATACATAATTCCTTATACATTTTAAGATAGTTTAAAGTGGGGTCTGTGTGTATACATGGCTATGTTTTTTGTCTTTAAAATTTAATGCAGTGATTGTGAGCTAAAGAAAACCTAGCAGTTTCTACCACATATGAATTTCACAATTGAATATTTAGAGACTAAAGTCATGTTTAAAAACAGCTGATAGTCACAAATATGTACAAGCTTGTGTACATGTAATAAGATTTTTTTACTCAGAGAATTTCAGATGGCTCTCCAAAATTATTGGTGTAAAAATAGTAGTTCTTGTTATTGTCACATGTTCACATTATATATGATATTTTTCTTTCCATCCAGAGAGGCCATAGATTGACAATGCTCACATGAAGATTAACAGTCTTACCAATCAGCCCTCTTTATGTTTTTACATATAATGAGAGAAATCAAATTGCTTGTAACTTTAAGAAAGAAGAATCAAAGCCAAACAAAACTTGAACTGTCGCAACATGTTAGATCCAGGCAGACTGCGTTGCCCAGAGTGTGAGTTTACCAGCACCAAAGAGAAGAGACTGGTGAAACATGTAAGAAAATCCCAGGGGAAAGCTGCGGTCAGATGTCCGCTGTGTGTTGGTGTCCACTACAGCAGCAGCCCAGAAGAGCTCTGTGTCCACAAGAAGCAGCAGCACCGGTCAGTGAGGCTCAGGTGTTTCCTGTGTGAGTTCAGCTCTCGTAGCCTGGACAGGTGGGCTGGTCATGTGACCCGTGTCCACTCTGGTCAGTCTGGCCAGTAGAATCCGGAGCTCCTCCTCGCAGTGTTTTCCCCCAGAACCTAGACCTATTGATGTGACGGGGACGTTCAAGAAGCATCACAGGCCTGAGAAAGTCTGCACCAAGTCTCAAGGCGCCAACAGTCATAGCCCAGCAGATTGTGTTCTTGTGGAGAGTGGACACAGCTCTGACCATGCTGACATCAGGCCTGGTGACCCAGACTTATTACATGTACCTGCCTTGTCTCCCAGATTCTCATGTTTCCATTTTGTGCACAAATGTATTTGTTTATATATTTGCAATGCTGAAAGTAAACTCTTACCTTAAGTCAACTAATTTTTTTGGTCCCATTATGTTGGCTTTATTTAGATTCCTCTGTATCAGGTTTGATCTGAAGTAAAAATAAAGCATTCTGTTAGTAAATGAATTTTTTAGAAGTTTTTTATATGACCTGTGTTTAATGACATCATTTTATTTTTCATTTTTTTATGCCTGCATAAAAACATGGCCTTGACATGCAAAGTGCAATAAGAGATTATGAAGCTGTTTATATTTCTTTAAAAAAGTTTTTTTGTAATTCTTTGAGGTGTATCTCATGATTTTATCTTTGTTTCATTTTTCTGAGTAAATGAGGGGAGAAAGAAAAATCATACAAGTAAAATCAACGTTGACTAAAACCATCTCAATCCTGGTTTCTGTATTGTTGAACTTACCGTGGAATCCAATAAAGTCAACATCTTCAAGGGAAACTCTGTTTGTCAGTTCTATTTTCTATTTCCAGCATTCAAATTTAACTCTTTTTTTTTTACATCCCGTCATGTTGGCTTCATTTAGATTCCACTGCATCAGGTTTGATCTAAGTGAAAAAAATTATATTTATTGGAATATTAACTTAGATGACATTGTTTTGTATGAGTTACAGTGTAAAAGATTTTTTTCTACATTTTTTGTCTATATTAAGATCATTACTTTTAATCGCAAACAATAATAAAATACATGTAGTTAAAAAATGTTAGTACAGTATTTCTTATACAGTGACTTTTTTTTCTAATAGCATTTGTGACTTGTATTTCTATTTTTCTGTGTTTGTCGTTTTTCCGTTCTATCTCCCACTGTTGCCCAGCAAAGAGTCTTGAGCAAAACTAGACCTCATCAAGAAGCTAAATTTGCTTGATTTCAAATTTTTTAGTCCCCGTTTTTTTCATGTAACCCCTTGTTATAACTTCTAGCTCTACCTTTATGAATTGCTGTGAAATATTAATATTCCATGTTAAATAACAGACTTGCAGGTAGAAAGAATCTGCTTCACAGTTGTGTCTTTTCCTGCCTGTGTTGTTATTATGAATTCAGCATAATTATAATATTTTACTGTGTGGCTCTTCTTCCATTTCTCTGCTGCGAGGAGATAAAAAAAGCTGTTTGGATCAGAAGTGATACATAATTCCTTATACATTTTAAGATAGTTTGAAGTTGGGATGAGTTTTCTTTTCCTCTGTTTATATATTGGCCTGATTTATTTTTTGCCTGTAAAATTTAATGCATTGATTGTGAGGTAAAGAAAACCTAGCAGTTTCTACCACATATGAATTTCACAGTTGAATATTTAGAGACTAAAGTTATGTTTAAAAACAGCTGATAGCAACAAATATCTACAAGCTTGTGTACATGTAACAAGATACTTTACTCAGAAAATTTCAGATGGTTCTCCAAAATTGTTTTTGTATAAATAGTAGTTCTTGTTATTTCCACATGTTAACATTATATACGATATTTTCCTTTCCATCCAGAGAGGCCATAGATTGACAATGCTCACATGATGATTAACAGTCTTACCAATCAGCCCTGTTTATGTTTTTACATATAATGAGAGAAATCAAATCATCAAGTCATCTTTAAGAAAGAAGACTCAAAGCCAAACAAAACTTGAACTGTTGCAACATGTTAGATCCAGGCAGACTGCGTTGCCCAGAGTGTGAGTTTACCAGCACCAAAGAGAAGAGACTGGTGAAACATGTAAGAAAATCCCACGGAAAAGCTGGGGTCAGATGTCCACTGTGTGTTGGTGTCCACTACAGCAGCAGCCCAGAAGAGCTCTGTGTCCACAAGAAGCAGCAGCACCGGTCAGTGAGGCTCAGGTGTTTCCTGTGTGAGTTCAGCTCTCGTAGCCTGGACAAGTGGGCTGGTCATGTGACCCGTGTACACTCTGGACAAACAATATCTCTGGTTAGTCTGGCCAGCAGAATCCGGAGCTCCTTGTCACAGCATTTACCCCCAGAGCCTAGAGCTATCAATGTGACGGGGACGTTCTAGAATCATCACAGGCATGAGAATGTCTGCACTGAGTTTCAAGGCTCCAACAGTCATAGCCCAGCAGATTGTGTTCTTGTGGAGAATGGACACAGCTCTGACCGCGCTGACATCAGGCCTGGTGACCCAGACTTATTACATGTACGTCCCTTGTCTCCCAGATTCTCATGTTCTGTGTGTGGATACTCTACATCAAAACAGCAAAATCTGAGGAAGCACGTCACACAAAAGCATGCAGACTTGAAGAAAGAAATTTTTCCTCATCATGTCAGTGTGGAAGGGAATAACAAGGAGATAAACTGTCCATACTGTAATCTTTCTTATCCTAACATTAGGAAACTGTCTCAACATTGTAAAATAAAGCATCATAAAGATTCCGATTATTTGTGTACATACTGTGATAGATCTTTTCAATGTGTCTCAGAACTTTTAAGACATTTGGGAGTTCATACTGGGAAAAAACCATTTGCTTGTCATATTTGCTCATTGAAATGTTCTTCTAAAATGGATTTAGTGAAACATATTAGAGTTCATACAAACGAGAGGCCATACAAATGTCCATATTGTGACTATGCAGCAGCATTGAAAAAGACTTTAATTAATCACATTAAAATTCATACAAAGGAGAGGCCATACAAATGTCCATATTGTGACTATGCAGCAGCATTGAAAAAGACACTGACAGTACACGTTAGAACGCACACAAATGAACGGCCTTTCAAATGTCAAGTTTGTGATTATTCAAGTAAACGAAAATTTACTTTAATTAATCACATGAGAGTCCACACCAAGGAAAGACCATATCAGTGCAAGAGATGCCATGTTTGTTTTACCCAAAAGTCTAATCTAAATACACATATCAAAAAGGGTATATGTGCTGAATGACTGTTGCTTTGCTTTTAATCTTGTTGATGATTGCAGAATAAATTATGGAGATCAATTGTATTTAGCATCGTTCCTTAATAGTTTGTTCATATTGGGATCTGTGAAGTTAGGCGTAGCTAACACAATTGTTATTTCTAATGTTTTTCTTTTGTTGAGAGTTACTTTACTGACTTCACATACCGTAGTCGTTTTGTAATAAGACTCTTGCTATGTAGCTTGTAGTTTGATTATACTGTTAGTGTATTTTAACATATTCATGCATCCACTTCAACTGAACAAATAGTGATATACTGTATGTATTTTGTTAACAGTTGATTCCTGCGATGATATGCCATTTCTTGTATAGCAAAAACATCACTTGCATAAGTCTAAATGTGCCAGGTTATTTTTTTTTCTGTTAAAGTAGCCTACCTGAGGGAAGAAATCAAAGTTCAATAAAACCCTTTCAAAACCAGTTTCTGTATTGTTGACCTTACTGTGGAATCCAATTAAAGTCAACATCTGTAAGGGAAACTCTCACTTAGTCAACTCTTTTTGGCATTTCCATTTTGTACACAGATGTATTTGTTTATATATTTGCAATGGTGAAAGTAAACTCTTACCTTAAGTCAACTAATTTTTTTGGTCCTGAGATGTTGACTTTGTCCATATTCCACTGTCTTGGGTTTGAATTTAAGTAAAAATAAAGCATTCTGTTATGAAATGAATTTTTAGAAGTTTTTTTTAGATACGACCTGGTTGAATTTAAGTAAAAATAAAGCATTCTGTTATGAAATGAATTTTTAGAAGTTTTTTTAGATATGACCTGTGTTTTATGTCATCATTTTATTTTTCATTATTTTATGCCTGCATAAAAACATATTTTTACATGCAAAATGCAAAAAGAGATTTTGAAGCTGTTTACATTTCTTTAAAAAAGTTTCTTTGTAATTCTTTGAGGTTTATCTCATGAATTTATCTTTATTAAACATTTTTCTGAGTAACTGAGGAAAGAAAGAAAAATCATACGTGTAAAATCAACGTTGACTAAAACCATCTCAATCCTGGTTTCTGTGTTGTTGAACTTACCGTGGAATCCAATAAAGTCAACATCTTCAAGGGAAACTCTGTTTACCAGTTGTATTTTCTATTTGCAACAATCAAAGTTCACTCATTTTTTTTACGTCATTTGATGTTGGCTTTATTTATATTCCACTGTATCAGGTTTGATCTTACGAAATAGTGCAGAAGATTTTGTTTTTCTTCTTTTTCTGCTTATATTAAAAACATTACTTTTAATCACATCAATAAAACAACAATATAATACATGCATTTAAGAAATGGTAGTACAGTATTTCTTTTACGGTGACTTTTTTTTTTATAACTACATCTATGAGGTATTTTTATCTTTCTTTGTTCGTCGTTTTCTCTTCTGTCTCCTCCTGTTGCCCAACAAAGAGTCTTGAGTAAAACTAGGCTTCATCAAGAAACTAAATTTGCTTGAGATTAAATTTTACAGTCCCCGTTTTTTCATGTAACCCCTTGTTATAACTTCTATCTCTACCCTTATGACTTGCTGTGAAATATTAATATTCCATGTTAAATAACAGACTCGCAGGTAGAAAGAATCTGCTTCACAATCATGTCTTTTCTTGCCTGTGTTGTTATTATGAATTCAGTATAATTATAATATTTTACTGTGTGGCTCTTCTTCCATTTCTCTCCTGCGAGGTGATAAAAAAACCTGTTTGGATCAGAAGTGATACATAATTCCTTATACATTTTAAGATAGATTGAAGTTGGGATGAGTTTTCTTTTCCTCTGTTTATATATTGGCATGTTTTTTTTTTGCCTGTAAAATTTAATGCATTGATTGTGAGCTAAAGAAAACCTAGCAGTTTCTAACACATATGAATTTCACAGTTGAATATTTAGAGACTAAAGTTATGTTTAAAAACAGCTGATAGCAACAAATATATACAAGCTTGTGTACATGTAATAAGATTTTTTTACTCAGAGATATTCAGATGGTTCTCCAAAAGTATTGGTGTAAAAATAGTAGTTCTTGTTATTTTCACATGGTAACATTATATACGATATTTTCCTTTCCATCCAGAGAGGCCATAGATTGACAATGCTCACATGAAGATTAACAGTTTTACCAATCAACCCTGTTTATGTTTTTACATATAATGAGAGAAATCAGATTGCTTGAAACTTTAAGAAAGAAGAATCAAAGCCAAACAAAACTTGAACTATCGCAACATGTTAGATCCAGGCAGACTGCGTTGCCTAGGTGTGAGTTTACCAGCACCAAAGAGAAGACACTGGTGAAACATGTGAGAAAATCCCACGGGAAAGCTGCGGTCAGATGTCCACTGTGTGTTGGTGTCCACTACAGCAGTAGCCCAGAAGAGTTCTGTGTCCACAAGAAGCAGCAGCACCGGTCAGTGAGGCTCAGGTGTTTCCTGTGTGAGTTCAGCTCTCGTAGCCTGGACAGGTGGGCTGGTCATGTGACCCGTGTCCACTCTGGACACACAATATCTCTGGTCAGTCTGGCCAGTAGAATCCGGAGCTCCTCGTCACAGTGCTTTCCCCTAGAACTTAGACCTATGGATGTGACGGGGACATTCAAGAATCAGCACAGGCTTGAGAAAGTCTGCACTGAGTGTCAAGGCTCCGACAGTCATAGCCCAGCAGATTGTGTTCTTGTGGAGAATGGACACAACTCTGACCCCGTTACCATCAGATCAGAACCTGGTTATCCAGACTTAGTACCTCCCTTGTCTCCCAGATTCTCATGTTCTGTGTGTGGATACTCTACATCAAAACAGCAAAATCTGAGGAAGCATGTCACACAAAAGCATGCAGACTTGAAGAAAGAAATTTTTCCTCATCATGTCAGTGTGGAAGGGAATAACAAGGAGATAAACTGTCCATGCTATAATCTTTCTTATCCCTATATTAAAAAACTGTCCCAACATTGTAAAATTGAGCATCATAAAGATTGCTGCTATTTGTGTACCTATTGTGGTAGATCTTATAAATATATCTCAAAACTTTTAAGACATTTGGGAGTTCATACTAGAGAAAAACCATTTGCTTGTCATATTTGCTCATCTAAATGTTCTTCGAAAAGTCAATAAGTTGAACATATTCGAGTTCATACAAACGAGAGGCCATACAAATGTCCATATTGTGACTATGCAGCATCTTTGAAACATATTTTGATTAATCACATAAGAGTACGCACAAATGAACGACCTTATAAATGTCAAATTTGTGACTATACAGCCATAACATCTATGCCCATAACTAGACACACTAGAATTCACACAAATGAATGGCCTTTCAAATTCCAAGTGTGTGATTACTCAGCTTAACAAAAACATCATCTTACAAAGCACATAAGTACACACAATTGAACTGGTCTTAATCTGTCAAATGATGCTTTTTCTAATTAGTCGACCAATCCTTTTAAATCAAATCAAAATCAATGTATCAGATACCAGAGGTGCTAGAGCATTGGGCTTCTAATGGACAGATGTGCCAATCAATTCCTGACATTTTCCATTTGACGCTACGTTTTGATCTCATCTTCCCAGGCCTATTCTCAGGTGAACAAGAGCTTCATACATAGCACCTTGGAACTTGTTGCTTTATACGTCAAATGTCCTTTTTTAGAACTAGTCTTTATTAATCACATAAAAATTATGTTAGAGCATTGGGCTGCCACATTTTTATCCAGCCTTACCAGACGGATCCTCAGCTTGGCAGAAGCTTTATACTCGTACATTTACTTTGAATGTAGAGATTGTTATGAACTTGTACCTTTTTCTTTGCAACCAGGTCTATAAGTTAAAGTAAGGCTTAGTCCCATGATGAAACAAGTATTGTTTTTGTCACTTAAAGTTTATGAAAACATGCACGAGTACTTAGTAAAGCAATAAATATTGTTCTTAATTTTTTTTGTAAATCTGACTTGTCATGCAAGCTACATCTGAAGATATTGACATTTAGGAAAACACATTTTCCTTCTCCATAGTGAAAACCACAGTAAACTATTAGAAAAATCAATGGAGAAATGAAGAGTTAGAAGAAAATATCCCATGTTCAAAAGCTTCTGTTCGATTTTTAATCTCACTCATAAAGACTGGTTCAGAGATAAAAGCCTACTCTTGAGAATTGAGATCTGCTTATCACTCATCACTATTAAAGCACCTATTAGTCTGTGTGATATAAAAGCCTATTTACATGTATCTTGTTTCTCGATCCCTCATCTGGGAATGAAGATTCAGGCTAAATGTTGCCCAGGTTATCATTCACTGTTATCATTTATGTGTATTTGTTTATATAGAATGTACTTGTTCCGGCATGATGTCTATAAAAAAAGATAATGAAGAAAAAGAAAAGCAAAATTTACTGCATTCTAAAT
Organism: Elysia crispata; assembly: GCA_033675545.1. Taxonomy (NCBI): domain Eukaryota; kingdom Metazoa; phylum Mollusca; class Gastropoda; family Plakobranchidae; genus Elysia; species Elysia crispata. The sequence goes on from JAWDGP010006888.1 coordinate 58,843, forward strand.
TAAACTTCTACATGTATTTTCAAATAATGAATTGATTTTCGGTGTATATATAATGATATTTACCTGTCAATTTTACTGTGAGCGTGTAATTTATGATGGCTAGATCCCCTTTCAAGAGCTCTCATGTAAAGCAATGTTATTTTACTCGTACTTTTATAGCAGTCATAAACATAATCTAAGATAGTTATCATTTCATTTGGCTTTCATTATCAGAGATGAAGTACACTTTTGAGGATTATTCAATTGGTATTATAAAAAAAAAATAAGTTTAAAACCCTATATTTTTTTTACATTGCTTATTTTAAGCCAAATACTTTTGATCTTGTTCAAGTATTTTACAACATGACAAGATTACTTTAGTGGGTGTTTTTTTTTTTTTTTAATTTACAGTTATTAATTTTATAATAGTGTAAGAAAGTGAAGTTTTTATGCATGTGTGTTTTTAGCAAATCAAGACAGCAGTTAAGTATTGGGTCTCAAAGTGATGACTGTTTGTAGCAGCTGTTAGCCTCATTCAAGGGTCTTCCATTCTGAATGGGTGTTTCTGATTTCTGAATGTAACGCCTGCTGTTCTGGGAGGGATGATTGGTCCTTGACTCAACTCTTATTCTTACCGTCTCAGGTTAAAAACTTGTTTCAATCAGTGAGGTTGGGTATAAAATATTCAATTTTTCTTGTCCTTTATTTGGTATACACATTATTAAAAGCCTTTTTTGTTTTTGAGAAAAACTAATACTATATATAGAGATCTTAGAAATCAATTAAATTATTAAACAAAAACTGCCTTGGTATTTATGATTAACAAGTTTTAACGACTTGCATCTATTAATATCATTTGCAATAAATCACATGCAAAGTAACTTCTATGGATTTTTCTCCATTTTTATTTCTTTATTTAAGTAACCTTTTATACGTATTATTGGTCAGCTAAAAATGTACATGTATCATATTGTTCTTTTCCTAATCTCCGTAGACCAAAGCTTATCTCCTGGTTGAATTACAAGACTGTAGACTTTATATCAGGAATTTGTGATTTAAATCTTGACTGGTTGGAAATAAACCATCCATTTATCGAGTGTTTACTGTACATGTTGCAAGAAGTAACAGAGGACAAGTCTCTGGTCTTTCTCTATCCCTGAGAACCAACGCTCAGAAACTCAGATGATATTTAGCTGAGATTTATTTTACTACATTACATAACAAGTGAGATTTAAATGATTTGTTGTTGTTTTGTTATTTAGTTGCTTTCGTTCTTTCTTTTTTTTTTTGTTAATTGGAAGACACCCTAAGCAAACATCCTTTATCCAACCACACGAACAGATAGCGTAGATCAGGGTTTGAACCAGGCACCTTTGCATTGCCAGTCCAACGCTCAACTGACAGAGCAATCTGGCTCCACATAACTGCTTATTTCAAGCCTAAATAGCACAGCGGATTAAGAGAACATCAAATCTTAAAATATTGAAGTGTGTCCAGTGAGAACAGAACAGTCCAGTGGGCTGCTGATTTGTCTTCAGTAAATGTGTTGTGACTACTGTAAGTTGAGTATAAGCATTAGATCTTTCAGAAAGTTAGAAACTAAGTTCTAATTGTCCAATTTGTTTATGTCGATCAACCAAGACCAGATGCTGGTCTCTACCTCAACAGTAACATCATCACACTCACAAGTCATGTGAAAACATGAGAACAACGAGAAAAACTTGTTCTATTTCTAGACAAAAAAATGTTGCATTTGGAGTAATTGTTCTTAAGATGACTAATTTACACGCCGGCACAATATATTTTACAGTGTTTTAACAGCAGACACCCAAAGCCTTGAATTTTTCAACTGTTAAAAAATCTTGATACCTCCAAAAAATAACACTAACAGGCTATAATGAAATGAGTATGATGATATACTCATATCAGAGTACTTTCTAGTTTAAAATCAACTCTGAATTACTGTTATTGTTAAAATTCTTGCCACTATTAAATTTCCATTCAGAATCTGATAATTTGCTTAAAGTTTATTTGGAACAGGTTTCAGGTAAAAATTAAATAAACGCAGGTTTTTACGCTGGCCCGAAGCATCAATTGAAAAGAATGGGTTTTTTTTTTTGAGGTATTGAATTTTTTTAGCAGCTCAGTCCACCATAAGCCGTCATCTTTGGGATTCCCTTTGTTAATTGGTTTGATCAATTTCCAATTTTGAATGAGATTTTGTCTTGGTTATTCAGCACACATTATTAAGTTGTCAAAATTTACATTTACAAGAGACCTATTTGCATACAAAAAAATTCAATTCAAACAAATTGATTAAAAATGGTGTATACCCAAGTCCTGAGAATTAAAATATACATGTACCTGTATGTTAATTAAGACTTTTAGTGATTCGAGTGAATCTATCGTGAGTGACGATTTCAAAATTTACAAAGAAGTGTACGTGTCTCTACCTTCAATTCATAAAAATAAAAAAAAAGAAAAGATTGGAAAACGATGTAAAGCCCCCAATTTTAGCCCTTTTTTTTCATCACATTCATGTAGGCCTATACATGTTCTTGCACTTGAATGCCAAGATTTTGTTTTTTAGTTACGTATTCCACATAGGGGTCAAATATAGAACAAATTTCTTAAACCTAAATTGTTTCGAGTCCTCAAGCAACTGCTATCTTTATCTTTCAGAATCCAAATACGGTAAAACTAAAATTATTTCTTCAGCTGTGGGAATTTTTATTATTCATTAGTGATACCCTATGCATCAAGGTCAACAAAAGTAAAATTTTTGAAACACAGAGACTGAAGCCTATCCCGTGAAAAAACAAGTGACTCTGCATGTTTACTACAATCATTGGGTTCAAATTTTAATTGAATCATACACTGAGTCACAACTATTAATGCAACATAGCAAGGCTACAAGAACCATCTGAGAAATACATGAAACAGAAAAAAAAAAGTCACCCGTATCAAAGACCAATCTATCTTACACTGAATGAAAATAAATACATGTAATCTATTAACTCATATTGAAAACTTTCACCCTCGCCAAAAAAAGTAACATAATTTTGTACATTCTTTGCAATTTCATTCCAAACATATAACTTTGCTCTCACTCCTCAGTAACATATCCTCGTATGAAATTAGTATGAGAAATCATAGCACCCTTTATTTATCTCATTCAACAACCTATAAAGCATAAATAATTTATAAGTATTAAATAATATTTATAATATTTGTTAGACAATTTACAAAAAAATGGAGGAATAAATTGTTCAAATGCGATGTATAATACTATAAACGATGATTTCAAATGCCAACAATAACTTTAAAACAAAGTCAAATTTAATTTAAATACATATTGTATAACAATATATTCTTTACTATAATGTGTAAGGGCTAGGATAAACAACTAACGACACAGTAATGCCACTTCAGAATATGAAATTAAAAAAAGAATCTTACATATAGAGAGGAACCATTTTGATCAGGAAGTTACTAAGTGCGTTGTTCTTTTTCTGGAAATGCATAAGAATAAAGAAGGGTTCATTTTTTTTTTACTGTTTGAAGCCCTGAAAACGAAACTAGTTCAGTTAAATGGTCCCTTTTCACACTGGTGAGAATATGAAAATTCTGATAGTTTTGCCACAGCATAAAGAACAGCTTTGTTGAACTCATTGTGTAATTTTTAAACTTTAAAGAAATGAATGAGGAATTGCTTATCTGTTAGCTATAGTTGTGATTAACAACCTTGCTAATTAGTAATAAGTAATACAGTACAACTCGAATCCAACGAACTCGGATTGAAAGAACATCTTGCATTCAACAGAGTAAAATCCGTTTTTTTTCCTTCTTTGCCTCTGTTGAAATACCTTGAATCAAACGAACTAATCTCAGACCCATCCTCGGGTTCAGTGGACTACAAGTATAGGTAAATCCACTACAGAATGCTTTTCTCTTTAGAAACCACGGAGTGAAAATTCAACCAATAGGTCACTCTTTCAACATTAGCCATTTTGGTACAACTACAGTGACAAACTCAAATAAGTATATTCCTAACTATTACAGCAGTATTTGGTTAAACACATGGTGCTCAGGAGATGTGTTGAGTACATTAAATTATGTAAATCATAGGACATGGAAATAAAAATTCTTCATTCCGCTCAAGAGTTCAATTAGCCATAGCATGCAATTGCTATTACTACTGTTAACTGTATAATCTAACGCTGCGTCTGTCAAGCCTCTCTGACAAGTGGCACCATCCTAATACAAATTGCACATCAACATTTATTTTGGGGGAAAAAAAACTTAAAAAGAAAGTCTTAAGGGTCTAGATTTTACTCTTTTAAATACTTTAAGGTTGGCTCCAGTACTTCAATAATTTGAAAATCATTCATGTGGTAAAATAATACACTGTAATTATAAGTGTTGGCAGCTGTGAGCTTTCTCTGCGATAACATTCTATCAATCATGTTCTAGATTTTCATACACATAGTTGGTCTGATTTCAAAATCAAGATTTAGAAATTCATATGTTTGCATAAGTCTGGAACTTTTTAAAACCAAATCCAGATATTTGCTCTCTAAAGTATAAGAATTCCGGATCCATTTTTAACTAAAATAATACACATAGTCTCCCTTTCGGAACTCTGAAACCCTTTCTAATCTAAATCAAACTCTGGAAATTTACACACTCTCACCAGCCTAGCTGTAAATCAATAATCATAGTCTACACATTAATGCACACGTAGAATTATAGACATGTTTCCAACAACTGAGTTCGGCATAATTGAGACCTGCTTAGTCTATTCCAAAAGCTTTAGTAGAGTCGGATGCATGTAAATCATAATTTACACATCAACTCTTAGGAAAGAAAAGACATAAATGTTTGCTAGACACAATTCACCCAGACTAAGATGTATTAGTATATTTAAGCCAAAACAATTTCTGTAGCCTCAAAATATTTTACACAGAATTCAGAGTTCCACTGAATAATTAACTTTCAGTTCCTGCTAGCCACCAAATATACATGTATAAAGTATGGTAAGTTCAGAAAAAACATGTGGAGACTAAGTAAGAGATTGACACAGTAGTCCCTGAGGTATGTATTCTGCAATGATATTATAAAAGGAAAAACTAAATCTTTTGCTCTAATTTCCCAGCATGAGTGATAAATTAAGATTCGCTGCTTTCGGCTAATGGAAAAAAAATTTGCTTCTTCAGTTCTTGCGACGTACATCCATTTTTTGTAGACTGGTGTTGCTTGCAAATTGCTTTGTATTAAAGATATTTTCATTACAGCCTTCTCAGGTAACGGGAAGATCAATTAAGCCTGGGTTGGAATTGACCGATTGATTGATCAATTGAAAATCTGCTTCACCAAATCCCAGCATCGAAACAACTTAATCTTGAATCAAATCACACGACAGGTAAAAGCAGATATATATATATATATGAAAAATATCAAAACGCATATTTGCTGTCACCTTACATTACATCTTTGAGAAAATAAATATATCTTTGTCATCTGACGACATACACCGCTAGCTTTATGAGTGCGAAGACTAGACCTTTGGGTGAAGGAAGAATAGCATCTGTCACATTGAAACGGTTTTTCCATTGTGTGAACTCTCATATGTTTAACCAGAGATGCCTTATCTCTGGCACTGTAGTCACAAACTGAGCACTGATGAGGTCGTTCATTTGTGTGTGTTTTCATGTGAGCAATCAGATGCGTCTGTAGTTTGAATGCCCAATCACACTGCTGACATTTGTAGGGCCTTTCATTCGTGTGCACTCTTAGATGATAAGTCAAATCTTTCGCTGTTTTGGTTGAAAATTTGCACTTTGAACATTTGTACGGTCTCTCATTGGTATGGGTCCTTACATGTGCCACCATAGCACCTTTTGTCGAGGACCTATATGGACAGGTACAACAGGAAAATGGTTTTTCTCCAGTGTGAGTTCTCAAGTGCCTAATCAGGTGTGTAACAGACTTAAAACTGTGCTTACAGTATGTACATTTGTAAAGCTTATTTTTACGATGTTCAATTTTACAGTGAAGGGACAGTTTTCTCATGGTAGGTAAAGCAATACTACAATATGGGCACTTGATATCATTATCTATTCCATTATCTTTTGTGAACCCATGCCCTGTCAAGGGTTCTGACTTTATAGCCGACTGTCTAGATCTAGATTTGTAAGGAGGAATCTCTTTATCACCAAAACTTGAGCTGATGTCCGAGAGGTCAGATGTGATTCCATTGTCTTCAAGAACAGATTCTGTGACGCTAGGAACGTTAGCTGCTGCAGAATCTGTGCTGACGGTGTCATTCGCTTGTTCAAAATAGTTAGAAGTAGTTTCTCTGAAATCCATGGATTCAGGATATGGAGTTTCACATTCACCGCTGAATATACCCATGTGATCAGGATCTTGTTTCGAACTTGGTATTTCCATGTGATCAGGATCTTGTTTTAAATTATTAGGTATTTCTATGGGATCAGGATCTTGTTTTAAATTAGGTATTTCTATAGGATCAGGATCTTGCTCTGAATTGGATCTCTCCTCGACAGGGTCAAGATTTTGCTCTGAATTGGATCTCTCCTCGACAGGGTCAAGATTTTGCTCTAAATTGTGACTTTTGTTGGGATCAAGAATCTCCTTTGAATTGGGTCTCCCAAATGAATCAGGATCCTCCTCTGAATTGGGTCTCCCAAATGAATCAGGATCCTCCTCTGAATTAGGTCTTCCAAATGAATCAGGATCCTTCTCTGAAATGGGTCTCCTGGTTGGATCAGGATTCTCCTCTGATATGGGTCTCCCAAATGGATCAGGATCCTCCTCTGAATTGGGTCTCCCAAATGGATCAGGATCCTCCTCTGAATTGGGTTTTCCAAATGGATCAGGATCCTCCTCTGAATTGGGTCTTCCAAATGGATCAGGATCCTTCTCTGAAATGGGTCTCATGGTTGCATCAGGATCCTCCTCTGAATTGGGTCTTCCAAATGGATCAGGATCCTCCTCTGAATTGGGTCTTCCAAATGGATCAGGATCCTCCTCTGAATTGGGTCTCCCAAATGGATCAGGATCCTCCTCTGAATTGGGTCTTCCAAATGGATCAGGATCCTCCTCTGAATTGGGTCTCCCAAATGGATCAGGATCCTCCTCTGAATTGGGTCTCCCAAATGGATCAGGATCCTCCTCTGATATGGGTCTCCCAAATGGATCAGGATCCTCCTCTGAATTGGGTCTCCCAAATGGATCAGGATCCTCCTCTGATATGGGTCTCCCAAATGGATCAGGATCCTCCTCTGAATTGGGTCTCCAGATTAAATCTGGATCAAGAGATTTGATTCTCCCAAAATGCGCAGACACGGATCCACAGATCTGATCCGAGTTTTGATCCCAATTGGGTCCCATCGTTGAATCAGGATCTTTCTTTGAGCTTGGTCTTCCAGTAGCTTCTGACGACACACACTCGGACATGGATCTCTCGTTGGGTTCACGGTGTGGATGGCATCCAAAGCTGGATCTATCAGTTTCACTCCCCAGCAAACTAACCAGAGACACTGCCTGACCAGAGTGGACACGGGTCACATGACCAGCCCACCTGTCCAGGCTACGAGAGCTGAACTCACACAGGAAACACCTGAGCCTCACTGACCGGTGCTGTTGCTTCTTGTGGACACAGAGCTCTTCTGGGCTGCTGCTGTAGTGGGCACTAACACACAGCGGACATCTGACCGCAGCTTTCCCGTGGGATTTTCTCACATGTTTCACCAATCTCTTCTCTTTGGTGCTGGTAAACTCACACTCTGGGCAACGCAGTCTGTGAGGATCTGACATGTTTCAAACAAGAATGGCACGTAAGTCCAGATTTTATAGGGGCCTGAATTTCAGTGACGATGTAAAAACTTTGATTTTCCTTTGATCAGTTCTTGATCAGCCTGCGTGGAAAGAGAAAAACACAAAAATTTGTTAACTGCTTCTTGATTGAAGAAAACCAAATTAATTTTGAGACTTTTTTCTCTCTGATAATCAGAAGAGAACTGCTGTTGCTAGACATTTTTCTTTTTTTCAAATCTTCCAAGAATTATTTTTCAGACTTTTCAGGCCAAATTAGCTTGCAAAATGTGGCCAACAATTTTTTTCTTTGGCCTGCAGAGACTAAGAGCAAAATCACAATATTTCTCCTCTCTTCCACAGTTTGAAATATGAAAAAGTTTAAGCAAGATAAAGAAATAAAAAATGTACTTTTTGTTGTGAAACGCAACATTTATTTTTAAAAGGGAAAGATTAACAAAGAGAGGTGGCATGCAAAAAAGAGTGAAAGCCCTCTCTATCTTTATTGAAGAACACAGAAGAAAAAAAGAGAGAGCAAACTGAAAATGATGATTTTTTTTTTTTGAAGAAGTCATGTTGCACAAAGAAAGAGCTCTTTCAGTTGACACATTAGAGGATTTCTGCCTTTTAAGCTTAAATTTAAATCTAGGTCTTGACACAAGATAAATTTTCTGAAGTTCCTGATCTTTCTTACTCGCTAGTCAGTTATAATATATATAATTGCAATTTGATATATTTAAAAAAAAAACTAATGTGCCAGCAAAGTCTTCCACGTAGCTTGAATTTGTCAGCGATCCTGCACCAATACATATAGGAATCAGGAGCCCCAAGGGTTCTTTGGTTAGTTGCATATCTTCAAAGTATAGCTAATAACCATATGTGTAGCAAAGCCATGAACTGAAACGAGATGTTTTGCGGCAGAGAAATTTTTGGGTAAATGCATTTTTCCAAAAGAAAGCTTGTAATTTCCGCTATTTATATTACTAACTTCAAACTTTTACATTGTTTCGGAAGTATAAGTACTGTAAATAGCGAGGACTTCAAGCCTTCTTGACGAAAATGGCCGATTCCCAAATTTATAGTCTCCCGTGAGACGACTCATTTTGTGGCGTCGCTATAAATATTCCATTGTAGCAGCTTTCCATCAAGCCACGGATAGGTCGGATAATGTGTGTCATCTGGCATCGTCATCTGTTGACTGAGTAGAAAATCAAACCTGGGCCTCCTGATTGTCAGTCCAGCACTCTACCAACTGAGCTAATCTGGTACCCACAGGGGCCTCTGATGAGTGCTACTGGAAACACAGGGAATCTAATTCTCAGAGTATAATATCATTAACTTCCTTAATGAATGCTTTAAAAAAATAATACAATATATATCGTACTTTGACCCTGATCTCTCATCCTGTTATATGTAGTAAATCAACTTTCTAAAAAGAAGCACATTATACCGATTTTAAAACTAAAAGATGTGTAACAAAAAAACACAATGATGAATATAATTGCTCATTCAAGATCAAATTCCATTGTGAAAAAAAAATCATAGCTTTTTTTATTTTTAAATTCAAGACATTTAAAGAATTTAGTTAAGTTTCAGACATGTCCAGTGTAAAATACAAAGTTTCAAGAATTGAAATTTGGGAAAAAAATCAGTCGACCTCCTCATCTTTTCTTTTTAAATAGATTAAAAAAAAAAACCTAAACATATCAACAGCAAATCATTAGAATATTTCATGAGATTAGCAGCACCTGAATTCTGTTCAATCGAGCCACAAGTTTACTTGACAGAAACAAAGCCAGGCTGCCTTTCAAACAGACAAAATTTTCACCCCAAAATCAATTCAAATGCTCTTTTTTCTGAATATGGCTAAGTACGCAAGACACAAATCTCATTAGATAAAAAAAGTTTTGTGTCTCAGAACAATTTGAATTCCTTATTTGTAAACAGTGATAGGAACTCTCAAATCTAACCCAATCAACTGTACCCATGACCGATGAAATAAAAAATTGATTCTAAGAAAGACAATCTTCACACATAAAAATTTAAAAAAAAAGAACATTGTCCCCCAGCCAGGAGTATTGTGGAGTCTCTGAAATTTGTGAGAACCTTATACAGTACACCTCAAATCCAACAAACTCAGATTCAAAGAACCCCTTGCATTCAACAAGCAGAGAAAAATCCCCATTTTTTTCCTTCTTTGACTCTTTTACCATACCTTGCATCAAGCGAACTAATCTCATACCCGTCCTTGGGTTCAACAACTACTAGTATTGGCAAATCCACTATAGAATGCTTTTATACTTAGAAACTATGTAGTTGAAATTTTATCAAAAGGTCCCCAGTAGGGTGTTAAGAAATGCTTGTAGTATATAGTGTTGGGCACCTAGGGTATAAAGGCTACATTATGCCATAGTAATACTAGGGGTAGAGGATAGCAAAGTATTGACAAGCAGGGAGAAGGCAATAAAAAGAGAAGGGGAAAGGGGGCACGGAGCGGCAGCCAATGCATGGAGAGATCATGGTGCAGGATCAAAGCACCAAAGCGGCAGTAACTTGAGAAATGGTGGGAAGGGTGAAGTGGCTTTATAGACACGTAGTTAGTTGATAAAAACAAGGGAGATGATTATGAAGTAAATTCACTTTGGTTGGTTACTTGTGATGCCTTGTATCATGGCTTCAACAAATCTTGCATTCAAGGAACTTTTAAAAATGACTTAACTAGTTCGTTGAGGCGGAGGTGTACTGTAGAAACTACCCTAAGAAACCTGGGATAAAGGTTTGCTCTACAGATCAGCCATTCATCACGATATCAGTTTCACTTCAGTAATCATATGATTTTAGAAGCCGTCTGCTTCACTTTCCTCAATAACTTGGCAATACTAAAGAGTTTATAAAGACTAACCAATCCATATCTAACACAGCATAAACTTCTACCATCTATAATTACATGTATAGTAACTTTCTTTTCTGACAAACATTGAAGAAAAAAAAATCAGAAGCTTAAACTTTTGACTATTGACCTTTGTAATATACAACTTGCATGTACTTACAAGTTACAAATGCATCATTTGCTTTTCTGGGCCAACAGCAACAAGTGCATAGTTTGGAATCTTGGCTGTAGGACAATACGCTATTAGTGCTGGAAAGTGACTGGTTCAGAACAAGTCTGTCTGTGTTTGAACAGATACTGAGAAGTACGGAACCTTTGCAAACACCTATTACACTCAAAAGGTTTCTCATTTGTGTGGATTCTCATATGGGAGGTCAAATCAGGCTTCGTAATTGAGGTAAAATCACATGCGGGGCATTTGTGAGGTCGTATATTTAGGTGGCTTTTCATGTGTCGTAATAAATTTGATGAATTTTTAGATTTATATTTACAATATTTGCACACAAATGGTTGAACCTTAGAGTGTATTCTAGAGTGAATTGTCAAATCGTTGGATGTTTTTGCTGCGTATTCACAATATTGACACTTGAATGGCCTGTCATTGTTATGGGTCCTCATATGCGTAGCTAGACTATCTTTTCTGGAAGTTTTATAAGAGCATATATGGCAGGCAAATGGTTTTTCTCCTGTGTGAGTTCTTAAGTGTAAAATGAGCCCTGAAACACCTTTAAACTGACGCTGACACTGTGTGCATGGGAAAGGAGCACCTCTAGCGTGCTCGGATCTACAGTGCTGTGTTATCTCTCTGATGGAGTCAAACAAGACGCTGCAGTACGGACACTTTACTTTGCTCTGTGCTGTTTCCCCCGAAAGAACACCAGGAGATTGTGTTTCCCCTTCGGCTTCTGACTGTTTCCTCTCAAAATCCAGTTGATTCAGAACAGAATTAAAATGTTCGCTCCCAAAGAAGGTAAGATTGGGGGACTGGTGAACAATTTCCTCTGGGTCGACTTCATCAGGTAACGGTTGCCTCAGTAGAAAATTGTCAAAACGTAAACTTTGCTCGCCGTGTGTATTGTTTAAATTGAGGAATTCAGATTTCTCCACACTGACGGATCCAAATGTTAAATCGACAAGAGATGCGGTCTGATAAGAATGGACACGGGTCACATGACCAGCCCACCTGTCCAGGCTACGAGAGCTGAACTCACACAGGAAACACCTGAGCCTCACTGACAGGTGCTGCTGCTTCTTGTGGACACAGAGCTCTTCTGGGCTGCTGCTGTAGTGGACACCAACACACAATGGACATCTGACCGCAGCTTTCCCGTGGGATTTTCTCACATGTTTCACCAGTATCTTCTCTTCGGTGCTGGTAAACTCACACTCTGGGCAACGCAGTCTGGAAGGAACTAGCATTACTATTCTGGTATTCATTCACATATCCATATTTTCGCTTTCCAAATAGCTGAGACTTATTGTGCTGAACTTTATTATCCTGTGATAAAGATGAATCAAGCTGCTGGAAGAAAATAAAAAGAAAAAAAATTACTTAAAGTGTTTACAGAAGAAATTCAAAAAGTTTCAAATGTTCAAAGTGACCATTTTTTCCCCCTGATACATTAATTATAATGTGAAAGAAATGTTATAAAATCTCACATAGAAACTTTGGGCCTACTAAGATAATACGTAGGACTATCGACCTAAAAATATATTTTCATCACTGTAATAAGGCTACTTAGAACATTTTATGGAAGGACTTCTGAATGGGTTTGGTACCTCTATTATATGAGCTGAGAATACTCTTGATTCAAATTTTCAACTGGCCAATATTTGCCATAAAACTGACTAATGTCACTTTTTAGATCTAGTAAGATTAAATCATTTCCTAACAATGAATTACCAATAAAAAAAAAACAACAAAACTACTATGGTAGACATATATACTGTATGATCTGCTTATATCGACATGCTGTGGGAAGAGAATTTGATGTGGATATATCAAAATGTCGATAAATAAAAATATATAGCCAAAGAGGAAAAAACAAGGGAAGGTAAGCCGCAACAAGACTACTCAATTTTATATACATAGTTGCTTCCCTTCATTTTTCCAACCGAGGTTTGGGGAGATTTGTGTTCATTGTCATCAGTTTTCCCTTTTTTTTTTTTTTGCATGCCTTTATTTCAATTCAAATTAGTTAAAAAAAGATAAAGCGACAGACGTATGGTTGTAATAGAGAGGTTGTTAGGCAGCTGACTCCCCCTGTTGACGTAGGTTAAGAACATTTCCACGATCTTTTCTCGGTAATGGCGTTTAAAGGAATGTATTATTCCTTGATCGCAAGGCTGGCTGTGGCTGGTGGTGTTTGGTGGCAGAAATTCCAGTTTATTTGCTGCCAAGCCCTTAATTTCTGGATGGGATGGGCAGTTGACAATCATCAGGGATGATCGTCCTTGTATCAAAAATTTGAGATCCAGTTTTCTCAACCAGTCTTCAAAAATACCAGATGTCATCCATGCACAGTAGTTGACTAGGAGGGTTTTGGCATTCGAGAAGCACCAAGGCTTTGCAGTTTTCCTTTTCACCAGTAGAGGAAGCTTTTTCACTCCCTACCATGTTGGCTGCCATCAGCACTGTTAATCAGTCCTTGGCTTGTTAGCCACCAGCGCACTTCTCTCCTTTAATTTTTAAAGGTGTGGATTTTATAAGGCAAGCAAAAAAAAAAAAAACAGTCCAGTTTCGTCTGCGTTGAAAATGTCTTGCGGGGAATAGTCCTTCAGCAGTCCACTCAAAACAGTGTTCTGTCAATCAGAGACAGCAGTCTGGTCCACTGAGGCTGCTTCTCGGCACACAGTTTTATAAACAATGTTATGTCGGCGTTTAAAGCGACCCAACTATCCAACATCTTCAATTTCAGCAGCAATTAACTCGAGTTTGCATGATCGGACCAGATATTGGGCACTGATGCTTCGAGCTTGCTTGAACCATTTAAGTGTACTATCAATGTCAGCACTGCCACATTGCTGCTGTCGTTTGCGCGCTGGTTGTAGACATGCTTTCAATCTTCTCTCTGTTTTTTACAATGGTGGACAGAGTGTTGTGAGGTATCCCATACTTGGCAGCGATATTTCTTTCTTCTGGAGCAATTTCTTGTGAATATCGGCAAGGAGCTTAATTTTCATCTCAATGGTTAAGTTTTTCCGTTTCATGGCCATGGTGAAACAGGACGATAAAAAAAAGGCTTTGAATAAGTGCTGGAACAGTTCTCTCAACAACATGCAGCGAACAAACGAACGAGAAGCTGACATGGGCAAACAAGGGGAGGGGGGGATGGGAGTACTGGTTGGTACCTAGCAATAGCACACATGAGGCGCACACTAGGCCAACACATCAGCGCAAACTTTACAGTTCATGTACAGCTATCATAGCTAAGGCCTGGTGGTTGGATGACCATTTGCTGGGGAGGGAAAGGCGAGGGGCTAGGCGCTGACCGCGGCACTTGCCAGCGATCGAATGTGATGGGGAGTGGGGAGCGTGATGGAGATGGCGTGAGATGCCTCAGTGTCTGGGGTAAGCCCCCCTATAATTATACCCTGAAGTGAACATGGCCCACTGAAGCCTGGTGTGTCGGTATAGGCTTCGGGGCCTACTTGATGGGCATGAGGAATAATAAAGAACTAATGTGATGGAGATGGCGTGATACGCGTAAGTATGCGGGGTGAGCCCCCCTATTATTATACCCTGAAGTGAACATAGCCCACTAAAGCCTGGTGTGTCGATATAGGCCTAGGGACCTACTTGATGGGCATGAGGAATAATAAAGAACTAATGTATTGACTGTTAGAGCAACATTTTCCACCACGTGGGCTTCACCAGGCATCCATAGGAAGCATGTCGATAAAGCAGAGTGGGCAGAAAAAAAGTTGATTTAAGAGAAATTATGGTAAAATTGAAGATATTGGCCCAACTCACGTCAGGCTTCACAATACAATGTTTCTTGGCGAAATCGAAACTTGTATTTTATGGGAGTTTAGAGCAACTCAAATATGCTTATATCTTGAAAAGTATTTATTTGCGACCAATAAAACCTTCATATTTGCGTTCAGCATATTAAATTCAATAAGAATAATACAATTTTAAAGCTTAGGGTAAGTTGGGCCGATATCTACAATTATACCAAAATTATTAAGTAAAGATATTGAATGAAAAATTTCGTAATTTGAAAATAGGTCGATATTTCACATTGTCAATAAATTGGCTGTCGATGAAATTTTAACATACTGCACCAATATACCCAATCAAAAAGTGTAGGCCTACAGATTTTATTATTAAAAATTAGTTACAAAAAGTTTCCTGAACAGCATGTCGTGAACATTCTAAAATTTTATGGCTCATTGTCCCTGGCACAGAAAAAATATAAAAAATGTACTGAGTATCAACAAAAAGAAATTATCAGTGTTTAAGACAATTTCATTCTTCTTCTGCACTATATGAAGTGAGCAAAACTTGACGCTTGATTTGAAGTGCCAGAATTTAGATCTAGTATAGTTTTCTAGATCTAGAACTAGATTCTAGATAAAGTCAAGATCATGGTTAGAATCTCATCTTAAGCAGGAAATGCTGAATCTGAATCTATAAGCCTACCTAATCTAGAAATCTAGATCTAGATCTAGATTAGATCTAGACTTAATTTGCAATAATTTTTTTTAAATTTAACTGTCTGTTTAATGTATTTCTAGAGTAAATTTGGATTACTTTGTATGACAAAATGGATGGTTGATTTGCCAAAGCAATCCCATGCCGCCAACATCAACATCTAGATTTAGACGTCTATTCAAAATTGCTCAATAAGCTGACACATGTGATTCTTATAGAGCTTTAACACAGTTATTAGCAGTAAAATATTGCATGGTTTGTTTTCATCACGTGATAGGCCTACAACGGGAGATAAATCATAGTGTGTATAATAATTATACTAAAATAAGTAAAATGAAAACTGAGGTGCTTTTTTAACATAAGCTGAAAGAAAATATTCAGTATTCGGCATGCTTTTTCCGCTTGATGTTCTGAGTTGAATGCAGAAAAAAGTTAATATGCCCTCACCAGCCTCCGTTTTGGGTCTACAAGTATTCCTACCCCTCTTTCACTGCTTTCCCCTCCGGAGTACATGAGTGTAGATCCATCAGATGGTATTTTCCCAGCTCCCCTCCATCTCACTTCGCTCAATCCCAAACTATTTGTCCCTATTTTTTTCCATCTCTTTCTTGATGTTTTCCAACTTCCCCTTCTGTAACATGGTCCGAACATTCCACGTTCCTATCTTGATGCTGTTTTTGTTTTTGTCTTCCCAGTCACTTGATGACGATCGGGGATCACCTGGGGTCCATGATTTCCCCTACCGGACGAGAGTTCTTCTTTACTGGAGCCCTCCTTCACGTCGTTCGCTGCAATATTTGGTCTTTTGTCCATGATTTCCCCTACCGGACGAGAGTTCTTCTTTACTGGAGCCCTCCTTCACGTCGTTCGCTGCAATATTTGGTCTTTTGTCCATGATTTCCCCTACCGGACGAGAGTTCTTCTTTACTGGAGCCCTCCTTCACGTCGTTCGCTGCAATATTTGGTCTTTTGTCCATGATTTCCCCTACCGGACGAGAGTTCTTCTTTACTGGAGCCCTCCTTCACGTCGTTCGCTGGAATATTTGGTCTTTTGTCCATGATTTCCCCTACCGGACGAGAGTTCTTCTTTACAGGAGCCCTCCTTCACGTCGTTCGCTGGAATATTTGGTCTGCCAACTTCCAAAATATCAAACGAGGAGTGAGACAGGGACCTTTTCTCCCTGTATAGCGAAATGATCATGAGACAGATAGAGGAAATAGAGGGCTTGAAGATAGGTGGACATAACATTAACAACATAAGATACGCCGATGACACGGTATTAACAGCAGACTCGGAAGAGAAATTACAAGAACTTCTCAACAAAGTAGTGGAAGAAAGCGAAAACAAAGGACTTGAACTAAACAGCAAGAAAACAGAATCAATGATAATAACGAGGAAAACATCAATACCAAAATGCGAAATCAAGATCAAAGAAAACACCATAAAACAAGCCAACTCATTCAAATACCTTGGAACACAGATAACATCAGATGGTAGGAACCACCAAGAGATAAAAAGTAGAATTGCTCAAGCGAAAGCCTCATTCCAGCAAATGAAATCCATTATGACAAACATAAAGATGTCAATAGTAGTGAGAAAAAGAATTCTAGAGGCATTTATAGAACCGGTGCTACTCTATGGATGTGAGGCATGGACAATTGACGAGCGAATGAAAAGATCCTTGGAGACAACAGAGATGTGGTTTTTAAGAAGAATGATGAGAATACCATGGACAGCGAAGAAAACAAATGAAGAAGTCTTAACAGAAGCACAAACCACAAGACAATTAATGACCAAAATACGAAAAAGACAAGCAAAATTTGTTGGTCATGTCATAAGAAGAAACCAACTGGAACATTTGGTAACAACAGGAAAATTTGATGGAAAGAGAGGCAGAGGAAGACCAAGAGAAAAGATGTTCGACAGCCTGGCGGACTGGATGAACATTGGAAAACCATCCGAGATGATCAGAGAGATGAGCTGTAAAGTTGGTTGGAGGTCCTTGATCGCCCACGCCAGCCGGCATGGCACCAGAAGAAGAAGAAGAAGCCTCCGTTCATTTTTAAAAATGTAAGAAAAACGAAAACGAGCCTCACCCCTTTACTTCTCCATGTAGGGTCAAGTTAGGGATAAACTATTTTTAAAATTAAATAATCAACATCACTTTATCTCCGTAAGATTCGTGGTTTTTTTTTTTATTTATTTATTTATTTTATTTTATCTTCTTTTTTTTTTTGGGGGGGGGGGTGGGGGGGTAGGCAGGGTGCGGGACAACTGAATGTGAACTTTGAGGCCCTTTTTATTCATGTAAACCAAGTGAAGGAACTTTAAGCTTAAACAACATCAGCCCTACCCTGATTTCATATCAAAGAGACAGTTTAATCATTTCGGCTGCAGAATGATATCATTGGAAGACGTAGTCACAGCGTACATGTATTTCTTTGGGTAAAAAAATACCAATAAAAAATAAGCTTTTATATCTAATATGAACAGTATCTTAAAAAAAAAAAAAAACACAAAACTTATCCCTAAATGTAAAGATCGAACAGTGCATGTCATGGCTTATTCGTTACGATTACGTGTCCTGGGTTTTTCGACGAAAATTTTGATGAGCTAAAAATAATGTTGATATAAGTGAGAGAGAGAGAGAGAGAGAGAGAGAGAGAGAGAGAGAGAGAGAGAGAGAGAGAGAGAGAGAGAGAGAGAGAGAGAGAGAGAGAGAGAGAGAGAGAGAGAGAGAGAGAGGGGGTGAGGGTGGAGGAGAGGTGTTGCTTATACAAGTTGTAAAGTAGAGCGATAGATTTTTTTTCCTTTCAGCCTGCGATATCAAGCATAAAATGAGCTGGGTTTTAATTTTATCGATTTGAACGGCAATCTGCTTGCCATCATGATGTCAGAGAAAGAGAGACTTAACAGGCAGACACAAACTGGCTCCAAGACCTAAAGTTGATGAAGGCCTTTACACAGGCACGGCAAGGTCCACAATCTCATGCTATGACGAAGTGTCAGTCGTTATTTATGATTTGGATCTGATGTGGTTCCTCCCATAAAACACTGGGTTGTGAACTGATCCCCACTTGATTTCGTTTCACTTTTTTTTCTCAAAGTGTGCACATCCTCCACCCACACTCAAGGTATCAAGTTAGATTGTTGTTTATGATTAAGTTTAAGGCATTACATTTAACCTGTCAATCATCCCTAGCTAAAGGGAAGGAACACACACCCCTCCCCCGCCTGTTCTGTCTGTTCATTTCATTTATCATTGCAGCCACCAAGTTTTTTTATGATAAAAAATATTTAATAAATCATTGCAAAGGAAGGAGCAATTTTCTCACCCTACTCCATCTCAATCTCTTTCATCAGTTAAGATTGTTTGTTGCGATGGTGTCTGTTATTGTCATGCGCTGACAACAAAAGACTGTATTTACAGAAGTGGTTCACAGAGCAAGAGAAGATTTTTTCCGATTGCTTGTGTAACTCTTCTGACTCTCTTGTGACTTTGCTATGAGCTTGCTGGCGGAGGTCTAAAATAGACGAGCAGGAAAATTCCATTATAAGTTTTTAAAAGAAATATTTTTTTATAAAATCCGTCGACTCTTTTGAAATCTTTGTTTCTGCGAATCGATAAGGAAAATAGGAAACCAAGCAAAGTAATAGTTCCCACCAGCCTTGTCGAATCAAAACTTATCTTTCTTTTCTTCGTCTAAGATCACTTGTTAAGCCGTTATGAATGTACGGGACAGACTCTATTTCAAAAAAAAAAATTCTTCTTGATGAACTAAATCTTTTCAGACTGAACTATGTTGTTGAACTAACCATAAATTTAACAATCTACAACAAAAAAAGATCCAAAAGCAAAATCTAACAGTTGGCAATCAAGCAATTTTTTTTTAAACGTAAAAGACATAAAATGTATGTTAAAAAAATAATCTGAAAACGTAGCATCGCGTTTATGGATAACCCTTCCGTGTGGACACAAATTTAATTTTCCAGACTGCCTTCCCTTGTTTGTTTTCATTTTAGCAACGCCCCGGAAGTTAACGTCAACGCTCAACAGTCAACACATTCTCTGTCATGGCTGAAGGCCAATATTCATAACCCCTCTAGATCTAGATGATCTAGTACTTTAGCGTCTTTTCCTTGTTTTCTCATAAGTTAAAACTGTTTTCATAACTTGCCGATGAAATCAATAATCATACTTTTCAAATCATCACTTGGATTGCAATTCTTACATTCTTTTTAAGGTAGGTGCACCTCAGTACGAAAGAAACTGAAAGGTGAAACTGACCGAACGTAAAGTTAAGCCGGCCGATGTTCTTTGGACACTAGAGACCTATTTAATCTAGATATCTAACTGATTAGATTTAGAACCGTAAATAGTTTAGATCTAGATCTATAGATTTCGTACATATGAATAAAAGGAAGCGTTGTAAAGACCTAGTCTAGATCTAGATCTAAGTAGAGAATCCAGATGTAAAAGCTTTGCTCTGATTAGTAATAGATCTACCGGCTCAAAGCAAGAATTTGGTAAATTTCCAGATATCGGCCTAATTCGCGTTAGGCTTAACAATTGAATGTTTCTCGACGAATAAGAAACTTGCAGTTTAATGGGATTTTAGAGCAACACAAAAATGCTTATATCTGGAAAAGTATTTATTTGCGAGAAATAAAACCATCATATTCGCGTTCAGCAAATCAAATTCAAATGAAAAATACAATTTTAAAGCTTTAAGTGAGTTGGGCGGATAATTGCAATAACACCAAGAATTCTACTTCTAGATCTAAGCCTACAGATTACCCATGATTCTAAATTGTTATAATGACTTAAGAAGTATTAGTTCAATAAAACTTCAAGATAATCATTCAATTTCTCTCAGTTTTTATCTGTACGATCAATAAAATCTGATGTATAACCATTTTTTACATATTTATAACTTTTTACAAGAAAAAGTTTTGTTGAGGCTTTTATGAAAATCTGCTACGGGATGCAAATCCTGTAGTGTAGAATTCCCATTAACCTGAGTATATATGTCAAACAACATCTTAAAGATCATTTAAAATTAGATCTTAAATACACCTTTCACAGACCTGCCAATCATTCCCATTTAATTGGAATCATTCAGATTTTTTATGGAAATTTGGTCCTTTCCCGATTTTCCGAATGTTGAGGAAATATTCCGATTTTTTTCCAAGCTAAGTTTTTACCTCCATGATTAAAAACATCCAGTTGTTTTTTTTATTAGGCCTATAAAATACAGAAAGCCTGCTCAAAAGAATAAATACGGACAATATAGTTATATTATAAGAAATTTATATGATCGGTTTTTTATTATATTATAAAATGTGCCATCGAATTTGACATTAATATTTTAGTTCTAACTACTCCGAAAATTGATTCTGCTGAGTTTATTTTATGGTTTATTCATCTGGGTTTCACCCTCTTCACATCCAGACTTCTTCGTTATTTCCAGCGAAGGATTATTCTTATTTTATCTTCTAAGAGCAATTTCTACTACAAGGTGGTGCTTTTTTTTCATCTAGATCCTGTCAGTTATTAAGATCGATTGAGAAATCCTAAATAGGACTAGAGTAAATCAAGATGATATGATACGAGACTATAATTATAGGTCTATGTAGTATAAAAACATAAGAACCAGATCTCAATCTGATTATAAGATTTCTTGTTTGGAGTCTTTATGGAGATGCAAACTTTTCAATCTTTTGAATCTGCACACGATCTGTGATTTTGATCATTTTATCTAATGTAGACAGTAGATCTAGATCTAAATCATGCTTAGCTAATCTCACTGTCTCAGGGTAATTCTTCTACTTAAATTGACCTGTTTCTCAGGGAAGGTATTGAACAATAGAGCAGATTGCGCTCTTATAAAGTAAAATATTACAACTTTTCAGCAAACCTGCAATATTGTCAATTTGCTTCCCATGAAATATCTGGTTACGTTTCCAACACCTGGATCAAGCAAAATTCGTAGGATTTTTTACTTCTCAAGTCAAGTGCAAGAAAGTTCTATAATTATATCATGCAGAAAAATTATCAAAAATCAGAAACACAGCATCAAATCTGTCCTGTTTTTTACCCTTTCAGTAAGGAGTATATTTACTCCTTTTCATGTAAAAATAAACATTTTGAACTTAAAGTCGTTTTGTACACTTCCCATAGCTAGGTTGGCAGCTTTGCTGTTTGTGAATTCATCAAATGCTGCATTTTATGCCAATGCCACCGAATGTATTGTAGAAGGTATTGTAAGGCATAAAATCCTTGATTTAAACGGAAGGGGTATGGGAAAAAAGATCTGAAGATTAGTTTGAATTTGCCATCATGGAAGAATTGCAAGCTAAGAAACCTTGTTTTTATCAGAATTCAGAGCTATAGTGATGAAGGAACATTCAACAAAGACTGCATTATATGTGTTTTGTAATGTGTGCTGTATGAGGCAATGAAATACAGGGAGTCATTCAGATTTCTTTTTGGCAGATTCAATTTTGAGACAGAATCATTCAGATTTTCTTTCCCTGGAGAGCAACAGGTCTGAACTTTCATAACATAGTGATAACTCTCATTTTCAGTGTAATCAACCATTAGTTTAAACTTGCCTTTTTTTTGCTATGTTTTATTGTGTGGGGTGTATGTGTCTAGAGAAGTAGGGCTTTATAGACGTAAGATTAAACACCAAAGTCAATGATCTTCTTTGCTTTTATTTTCAAATATAAACCATGTTTTGATAATTAGGCTAATTAAATTTAAAAGAAATGTGTGAGAGGGGAAAGAGAGAGAGAGAAATCATTGTAAAAAGCCCATGTATGATGTATATCTGACTACATTCATTTCTTGTCAGGAAATTTATATGGGAGATAAATCTGAAAGTGAGACTGAGAAAAAAGGTCTTTTGGGATTTTCACTTTAGATATAAAAGTCTCGCAGCTTTCTCAAAGACAATAGAAATGTGCTCATCATGGCATTTCTATTTCTAAAAATGTTCGCCTGAAACCAAAGAATTTAGCACAAACAGAACTAGAAAATAAATCATACCTTAGGTTTTATCGTAATCTCAATCCTTGATTTTATGAAATCGTAAAAGATAGCACATATATAGATGGCCTTTGGGTCCATTTTTTTTTACACTGTCTCTTAGCAGAGTGAGATTACAGTTCAATGTTACCTACAGACTGTTCAACTCA
Organism: Elysia crispata; assembly: GCA_033675545.1. Taxonomy (NCBI): domain Eukaryota; kingdom Metazoa; phylum Mollusca; class Gastropoda; family Plakobranchidae; genus Elysia; species Elysia crispata. Next base: position 81,406 of record JAWDGP010006888.1, read on the forward strand.
GATCTTTGTCCGTGTTGCCATAGTGAGTAATGAACAGGAGGTTGTTTTTTTTTTTTTTTTTTGTTTTTTTTTTTGGGGGGGGGGGTCATGGTATTGTTCTTTTTATTCATAGTATATAAGCTCGTATTTAACTTTTTTTTTTTTTTAGGGGGGGGGGGGGGGCGTTGGAGTGGGGCAGAAAATCAATAGGTCATGGTATTGTTTTTTGTTTTTTTTTATTCATCGATTTTTTTTTTTGGTCAATATCGATCATATAAACTCGTATTTAACTTTTTTTTTTTTGTAATTCACTTTTACTTGTGGGACGGGTGGATCTGATCTGGCAGCAGCTGTTTGAGTGTTTGAGAGAGAGAAACAGAGGGGGAGAGAGAGAGAGAGAGAGAGAGAGAGAGAGAGAGAGAGAGAGAGAGAGAGAGAGAGAGAGAGAGAGAGAGAGACAGAGAGAGAAACAAAGAGAAAAAGAGAGAGAGAAACAGAGGGAGAGAGACAGAGAGAGAAACAAAAAGAAAGAGAGAGAGAGAAACAGAGGGAGACAGAGAGAGAGAGAGAGGGAGAGAGACAGAGAGAGAGAAACAGAGGGAGAAAGAGACAGAGAGAGAAACAGAGGGAGACAGAGAGAAACAGAAAGAGAGAGAGAAACAGAGGGAGAGAGAGAGACAGAGAGAAACAGAAAGAGAGAGAGAGAGAGAGAGAGAGAGAGAGAGAGAGAGAGAGAGAGAGAGAGAGAGACAGAGAGAGAAACAGAAAGAGAGAGAGAGAAACAGAGGGAGAGAGAGAGAAACAGAAAGAGAGAGAGAGAAACAGAGGGAGACAGAGAGAGAGAGAAACAGAAAGAGAGAGAGAGAGAGAGAGAGAGAGAGAGAGAGAGAGAGAGAGAGAGAGAGAGAGAGAGAGAGAGAGAGATAAATAAGTATTCTATGATATTAACCGAATAGTTTTTCACGAACAATTATTCCTTTCAGACACTCCTCACTTTTTTTTATCAGTGTATCAGATGTCATGCTAACGGCACGACAAAGATCGTGTTATATTCATCACAAATTGATTAGATTATTGTTTTTTTTTTCTTCCCTTCTTTCAATAATACAACACAAGACACGAAGCAACTCGTGTGAAATCCAGTTTTCCTAAGCAAAAATGTTGGAGAGGAGGAACTACACCTGTAGCCGAGGAAAATCGAATGAAAAATTGTTACAGCCCAGTCCACAGTGAACGGTGATCTCAGGACTTAGCTGGCGAGAAATATACAGTGTACGTTTAAGTTTAACGAATTGCTGCTTGCAAGAATCCGTTTGCTGATAGAGATGTTTCAGTGAAAGACGGATTCGATTGTTCAACAGGCTCGGGTCTTTTGGCATCGGTTCCTGTTGTTTATCTGAAATCGGAGAATCAATTTCCGTTAGATTTATTGATATTTCGGAATCGATTCCCATTTATATTTGATATTATCTAATGAAAATCATTGCAGGCTGACCAGCACACGTGTGACGAAAATCGATTCTGTATCTAGTACAAGAGTTCTGCCAGCTAGAGATGTTTGGTTGTTAATGTGCTTTGTCTGCTGTCTAGCGACAATTATGACGGTGCGATGTGGTTTTATATATGGGCCCACGCTGTCCGTAGCTAGCTGGTTTTGTAAAATCCAAATCTATTCATAGATCGGTTAAACATTCCTTATCGTCTAGGTTATAATAAATGGGCTATCTATGAATTTCCTTAAGTCAATGCACCTCTTAGACACTTTTTTTTCGGGAATTCATAGCCTTCTACCACGCGTTTAAAATGATCTTTTAATAGATTAGGAATGTACAGGATCAGCCGATTTCCCGAACTGGATGTTGAGTTCTCCCCCCCCTTATAATTTGTTTGAAACCAGACATAGATCTTAGTTACCATGGCCGTCTTTAGTGTTACACTCAAGTAACAAACCTAAACATTGGCAGGCTGTTAGTTGACAAGGTTGGTGAAACAAACTGCTAGCGATCACTGTTTGATTTTTTGGATTCTCTCCTTCGATAATTGTTGTCATCTGATGTAGTTAAGAGTTACACATCCTAGTATCTAGGATGTGAGTTATCGTTCTTGCCAAGTGCTACTAAAAAGTTCCTGATTTGGTTTAGTTTCATTATACCTGTAATTATCATTATGTTTATGAATGTTTTATATCATGTCCTGCCTGTGGAATGAGCCTTGGAGAATAGGCATATCTTTCTTTTATTAATAAACGATTAATTTGACATCAGATGACTTAGATTTGTTTATAAATGCTACACTTCACAATGATTGGAGTCGAATACCGGACCTGGCGAGTACCGTGTTGTTAATGCAGGAATCGATTATCGCGGGGCTACCCCCACAATACACTTTGTCATGAAAAAATCCGCCCACACTTCAAAAAGGAAAAGAAAAATGTAACTACAAAGATGTTTTGTTGAATTTGTGTTTGCTCTATCTCATAATTTATAAACCTGAACCATCCCCCGATCTCGCTGGCTCTGCGCGGCTCTCTGTAAAATCGATCTATGCGATTATGTTGTGCACTGTCGATGGTTTGATATAGAGCGCTGTTTGTCGAGGCTCGCCGAGTGTGTGCCGATGGCGAGATGAGGGGATCAGTTTGCTGTTAATAGCGACAAGGTATGTTGTATAAATAGTGGGCGCGCTTCTTGTTCTTCGCAATTAATGTATGAATTACAAAATGTTATATTTTCAATCTCGGGGGGAAAAATTTCAAACAACCTCCGAGCCCGGCAGTCTGTCTCAGGCTTCGATCTGATGACCAGACCAGAGCGCTGGAGCTCGACTCTCTACAGCTAGATCCTTGCCAAACCCCTGCTTACCAAACGAAGAAAAACAACAAACTCCTTTTATAATAATATAACTGAACTATTGCGCTTCAAGTTAACATTTGTGGTGTTTTTGTTTCGTTTATTTGTTTTTTTCCAGACGTGACTTTTTTCTGAGATCCACACCGTATCTCTCTGATATCGATGAAAATTTGTACGTGACGCTTCCGAAATAGTAAAGCGCTCGAGGTTTAGAAGTGAGTGCGCGAGTGTGTATGTGTGTATGAGTGTATGAGTGTATGAGTGCATGAGTGCATGAGTGTATGAGTGTATGTGTGTATGAGTATATGTGTGTATGTGTGTATGAGTGTATGTGTGTATGAGTGTATGAGTGTATGTGTGTATGAGTGTATGAGTGTATGTGTGTATGAGTGTATGTGTGTATAAGTGTATGAGTGCATGAGCGTATGTGTGTATGAGTATATGTGTGTATGAGTGTATGTGTGTATGAGTGTATGTGTGTATGAGTGTGTGTGAATGAGTGTATGTGTGTATGAGTGTATGAGTGCATGAGCGTATGTGTGTATGAGTGTATGTGTGTATGAGTGTATGTGTGTATGAGTGTGTGTGAATGAGTGTATGTGTGTATGAGTGTATGTGTGTATGAGTGTATGTGTGTATGTGTGTATGAGTGCATGAGCGTATGTGTGTATGAGTATATGTGTGTATGAGTGTATGTGTGTATGAGTGTATGTGTGTATGAGTGTGTGAATGAGTGTATGTGTGTATGAGTGTATGAGTGTATCTGT
>JAWDGP010006888.1:90000-171978 GCA_033675545.1 Elysia crispata
TTTGTCTCCGCATACGAATCTTCGGTCAGGAAATCTTAAACCGTAACGGCGGAAGTGAAGAACAATCCACGCCCAGATGCTGACTCCTTCCTGTCTTGATCGCTCAGGGAACTTTTCGATCCTTGCGCCGTATTTCTCGCATCACCCAAAATGTGAAAATGTTCATCTGGTCTCATCACTTACATCCAGAGATTTCAGGTCTGAAACGAGCGGCAAAAAGAATTCTAGGAGCCCGGTGTATCGACCAGTTAAGCTTGGACCTTTTTTATTTTTTTTTTTCAAAAAGAATAGTTCCATAATTTTTCTGGGGAAAAAAATCAGATACATTTATAAATCCCTTGAAACATGTCCATTTTCATGTATGTAAAATAAATGCACAGCGGTGAATTTCTGCAAGTCAGTACACTTTGATGCATGCTTCTGAGCGGTGGAAAAAATCTTCTAGTTTGGAGAGTACGTCGCACGTCCCCTAAAGGTTTTGTTTTTTTTTCCACAGAGGACGGTATTAATAAATGCGTAAGAATTTAGCGATATATCGTAACCTGTACAGAAAGCATCGGAAGGTGATTTTACGTCAGTTAATAAGGTCCTGAATTGTAACCAGGAAAGCCTCTTTACAAATCGGTCTTTACCTCTGAACCGGACTTGTAAACTCAAGCCGTGACTGCTAAACTCGCTCCACTGGCTATGAAGAGAGGACGCGCTCCACTTGGCTGGCTATGAAGAGAGGACGCGCTACCTGTGGCTGGCTAAACATAGTCCAAGAGATCAGCGGTACCCAAGTGGTACCTTGGGTTGTAGGACGTGGAGATGTGCGCTCAAGAAACTAAGCCGCTGCGCGCCACAAGGCCAGAAGCCGTGCCAAAACCTCAGCGAGCTTGGATCAGAGCTCGGAGGAAGTGAAATGGAAAGTCAGGAACGGTGATTGTGGACCTAATTAGAATTGGCCACTCGAGGAGCAATGCGTGACTGCTCCTTGATGACATAATTTTATTTTGGTGATTTGTCTAGGCTTTGGTGCTGTCAAGGCAATTATTTAGCTTTTTGTTTCGATGTTGCATACATCATAGAATGAAATGAGAGAGAGAGAGAGAGAGAGAGAGAGAGAGAGAGAGAGAGAGAGAGAGATAGAGAGTGTATGTGTTTCTTCTTGTAGTATATTACATAAGTTTCATATTGATTTCACTTGTAATGTTAAGGGAAATCCAACCCAAATTTCCCTCGTGGCTGAGTATTGTTTGTCTTTATTGTAGTATTCAATGGAATCTTCAGAACTCTCTCACAGCAGAAATTTCGACTCTGTAGGACATTGTGGTTTGCTGTGGGGTATGGGATTAGCAGCTAAAACCCCAATAATTGCCGCATCTGGAGAAGTTACGTGTACAGCACTCCCGTCCGAAAATCTTGGCAGAAGCATCGGCTTTTTTAAGTCGCGCTCACGTAACAAGCGATTCCCCCTTCAGGGAGAAACAGACGAAGCAATCACAGAGTTTTAGAGATCTAGCTCGAGACCGACCGCAAAAAAACAACAACAAAAAAACAAAAAACAAAAAAAACAAGGAAGAAAACGAAAGACGTAAAGCTCAAGATTTCAGGAAGCTCTTACGACGAACCCCAAGGTTTAGAGGCCCGTACAGCTAAGTTGGCCAAGACCAGCTTACACACAACACCCGCACGTAGGGAAATAGAACTAATAGTAGTAGACGATAACCATATTATGTAGAAATGTATTTATATATTATATACGTGTTTGAACACTTCCTATAGTTGGATTGATCGCATGACTTCCAACTAGGAAGATATCAGTTGGGCTAACTCATAATTATAAAGATCTGTACCAGTAACCAAATGACTGGACATAATTCTCTCTCTCTCTCTCTCTCTGTGTGTGTGTGTCTCTCTCTCTCTCTGTCTCATTCTCCGTTTTTCATCATCATGAAATATAAGGTCTGTAACTGAAATTTTTAGAATTGAAAGTCTCCCTCTCTGTCTCTGTCTCTCCCTCTCTCTCTCTCTCTCTCTCTCTCTCTCTCTCTCTCTCTCTCTCTCTCTCTCTCTGTATCACTCTCTTTATGATTCTCCGTTTTTCATCATCATGAAATATAAGGTCTGTAACTGAACTATTTAGAATTGAAAGTCTCTCTCTCTCTCTCTCTCTCTCTCTCTCTCTCTCTCTCTCTCTCTCTCTCTCTCTCTCTCTCTCTCTCTCTCTCTCTCTCTCTCGTGTGTGTGTGTGTCACTCTCTGTATGATTCTCCGTTTTTCATCATCATGAAATATAAGGTCTGTAACTGAACTATTTAGAATTGAAAGTCTTCCTCTCTCTCTCTCTCTCTCTCTCTCTCTCTCTCTCTCTCTCTCTCTCTCTCTCTCTCTCTCTCTCTCTCTCTGTCTCTCATAGAAATTAATGGTTTTTTTTTTTATAACATTATGATTGCGCTCTGTTAGATATCCTAAACTAAGCCTTCCTTTGCCCAGTCACCCTGAAATGTCCAGTGTTAAGTTTGAACTGAGAAGTCAATAAATCAACGTGTATCCCAGACATCACCGCTTTTGGTGGACTGGGCTGGTAAAACTATATGTGTACCAACACGGACTGCCTCTTTGGATGCCATCGACAGCAATCTGAAAAAAAAAAAGTTGCCTTCCATTTTTTTTTCAATGGTGGCTTTATACGAAAAATGCCTCCTTAAGTTTGTTTAGTCCGTTATCTGCTTTCGTCTTATCTCTTGGTGTTGAAATAGTTTTAGTATTGTGACCTCACTGCATCTGTTCTTCTGTTTTATTTCCTTGCCAGTCCCTCGGGAGACTTAGATCCCTGTGTGTTTGGTGTGCTGGCTGCGTCATTGTCAGCCGTAATCGCTGGTTTACTATCTCCTGCGGTAGAAATCTGTACAGAGGCTTGTGGGCCTTGTCTGGTTCCATCTTGGCCTAGATTCCAAACCTAGATTAAACCAGCCTGTGGGAAACATTTGGAGATGAACTGTAGATAAGTGGCGCTGGAGGCCGAGATTTTTGTCACTAGGGGAACAGTTACCATAAGTAGCGCTGGAGGCCTAGATTTTTGTCTCTGAGGGGGGGCAGTTACCAGTTGGTTTTAGATGGTCTTAATGAGGGCGGGGCTCGGGGCTGACCCAGGAGTCGGAGGTCAAGAACCTACATCGCTGTAGATAGAAGACCACTGGTACTCGGTCACAGCAGAGCTTCCTACCCAGGGGTCAGGGGTGACCAATTCACGCCGTTCTCGATACACAGGTATCTCGCGGGGACATGTGGAAATACACCGGGCTGGAGCAGAGCTATCTACCCAGGGGTGACCAATTCACGCCGTTCTCGATACACAGGTATCTCGCCGGGACATGTGGAAATACACCGGGCTGGAGCAGAGCTATCTACCCAGGGGTGACCAATTCACGCCGTTCTCGATACACAGGTATCTCGCCGGGACATGTGGAAATACACCGGACTGGAGCAGAGCTACCTACCCAGGGGTGACCAATTCACGCCGTTCTCGATACACAGGTATCTCGCAGGGACATGGGGAAATACACCGGGCTGGAGCAGAGCTTCCTACCCAGGGGTGACCAATTCACGCCGTTCTCGATACACAGGTATCTCGCGGGGACATGTGGAAATACACCGGACTGGAGCAGAGCTTCCTACCCAGGGGTGACCAATTCACGCCGTTCTCGATACACAGGTATCTCGCGGGGACATGTGGAAATACACCGGGCTGGAGCAGAGCTTCCTACCCAGGGGTGACCAATTCACGCCGTTCTCGATACACAGGTATCTCGCGGGGACTTGTGGAAATACACCGGGCTGGAGCAGAGCTACCTACCCAGGGGTGACCAATTCACGCCGTTCTCGAAACACAGGTATCTCGCCGGAACATGGGGAAATACACCGGGCTGGAGCAGAGCTTCCTACCCAGGGGTGACCAATTCACGCCGTTCTCGATACACAGGTATCTCGCGGGGACATGTGGAAATACACCGGACTGGAGCAGAGCTTCCTACCCAGGGGTGACCAATTCACGCCGTTCTCGATACACAGGTATCTCGCGGGGACATGTGGAAATACACCGGGCTGGAGCAGAGCTTCCTACCCAGGGGTGACCAATTCACGCCGTTCTCGATACACAGGTATCTCGCGGGGACTTGTGGAAATACACCGGGCTGGAGCAGAGCTACCTACCCAGGGGTGACCAATTCACGCCGTTCTCGAAACACAGGTATCTCGCCGGAACATGGGGAAATACACCGGGCTGGAGCAGAGCTTCCTACCCAGGGGTGAACAATTCACGCCGTTCTCGAAACACAGGTATCTCGCCGGAACATGTGGAAATACACCGGACTGGAGCAGAGCTTCCTACCCAGGGGTGACCAATTCACGCCGTTCTCGATACACAGGTATCTCGCGGGGACATGTGGAAATACACCGGACTGGAGCAGAGCTTCCTACCCAGGGGTGACCAATTCACGCCGTTCTCGATACACAGGTATCTCGCGGGGACATGTGGAAATACACCGGACTGGAGCAGAGCTTCCTACCCAGGGGTGACCAATTCACGCCGTTCTCGATACACAGGTATCTCGCGGGGACTTGTGGAAATACACCGGGCTGGAGCAGAGCTTCCTACCCAGGGGTGACCAATTCACGCCGTTCTCGAAACACAGGTATCTCGTGGGGACATGGGGAAATACACCGGGCTGGAGCAGAGCTTCCTACCCAGGGGTGACCAATTCACGCCGTTCTCGATACACAGGTATCTCGCCGGGACATGTGGAAATACACCGGGCTGGAGCAGAGCTTCCTACCCAGGGGTGACCAATTCACGCCGTTCTCGAAACACAGGTATCTCGTGGGGACATGGAGAAATACACCGGGCTGGAGCAGAGCTTCCTACCCAGGGGTGACCAATTCACGCCGTTCTCGATACACAGGTATCTCGCCGGGACATGTGGAAATACACCGGGCTGGAGCAGAGCTTCCTACCCAGGGGTGACCAATTCACGCCGTTCTCGATACACAGGTATCTCGCGGGGACATGTGGACATACACCGGCCTGGAGTTATGACATATACCAAACAGGGTTTATTTACCCACACTTTTGATCGAAAATAGAATTACATAGCCCACGAAATCGTCAAGTGTTGCACTCAAAGAGTGTCAACCTTTTGATCTGTTGAGCTAGGACAGCCTAATCCCGATCTAGGCCTAGGAGCGTGGCAGACTTGACCTGTTAGCCTTGTGCAGAATGTAGAATATAGATTTTTTTTTTTTTTTTTTTTGCCATTCGGCTGTTAATCGGACAAAAAATGGGTATGTTTTTGATATACGTATAATATTACTTTATAATGTTGAAACTTAAATCTCCCCTCCCCTCCATCTTTATTGATTTCAGGTCACCAGCCAGTGAGTACGGATGCATACCGAGAGAAGCTGAGAGGATTTTCTGTGAGTAAAACTTTTCAGTTTTTTTTTTTTTTTTTTTATAAAAGCCGACTGTCCACTTTCCTCTTTATGGCAAAGTCGCGAAATTCCTGTTCAGGATGGGCGGTTGGTTGAAGGCGCCTGTGGTAGGTCCTAGACTCTCCACCTGTCCTGTCTCCCCTCTACGCCGTAAGATCCCATCATTGTGCCCTGGGCGGTTGGTTGAAGGGGCCTGTGGTAGGTCCTAGACTCTCCACCTGTCCTGTCTCCCCTCTACGCCGTAAGATCCCATCATTGTGCCCTGGGCGGTTGGTTGAAGGGGCCTGTGGTAGGTCCTAGACTCTCCACCTGTCCTGTCTCCCCTCTACGCCGTAAGATCCCATCATTGTGCCCTGGGCGGTTGGTTGAAGGGGCCTGTGGTAGGTCCTAGACTCTCCACATGTCCTGTCTCCCCTCTACGCCGTAAGATCCCATCATTGTGCCCTGGGCGGTTGGTTGAAGGGGCCTGTGGTAGGTCCTAGACTCTCCACCTGTCCTGTCTCCCCTCTACGCTTTAAGATCCCATCATTGTGCCCTGGGCGGTTGGTTGAAGGGGCCTGTGGTAGGTCCTAGACTCTCCACCTGTCCTGTCTCCCCTCTACGCTGTAAGATCCCATCATTGTGCCCTGGGCGGTTGGTTGAAGGCGCCTGTTGTAGGTCCTAGACTCTCCACCTGTCCTGTCTCCCCTCTACGCTGTAAGATCCCATCATTGTGCCCTGGGCGGTTGGTTGAAGGGGCCTGTGGTAGGTCCTAGACTCTCCACCTGTCCTGTCTCCCCTCTACGCTGTAAGATCCCATCATTGTGCCCTGGGCGGTTGGTTGAAGGGGCCTGTGGTAGGTCCTAGACTCTCCACCTGTCCTGTCTCCCCTCTACGCTGTAAGATCCCATCATTGTGCCCTGGGCGATTGGTTGAAGGGGCCTGTGGTAGGTCCTAGACTCTCCACCTGTCCTGTCTCCCCTGTACGCTGTAAGATCCCATCATTGTGCCCTGAGCCTGTCACTAGAAGACAATCGATCGATCAAGTTTTACATGCCTTAGCTCTGTGACTGGCTTTCTCGCTGTTACACCTGTTTTCGCTTTTCTCTCTCTCTCTCTCTCTCTCTCTCTCTCTCTCTCTCTCTCTCTCTCTCTCTCTCTCTCTCTCTCTCTCTTCCTCCCCCCCCCTCTCTCTCTCTCTCTCTCTCTCTCTTCCTCCCCCCCCCTCTCTCTCTCTCTCTCTCTCTCTCTTTCTTCCTCCCCTAACACCCAGTTCAACCAATCTCAAAGCTCTCTCTCCCAATTGACCCAGCATCCTGCTAACAGTCATAGAATCAACAACTCGCCCTGTGTGTCGAGCACTGAAACACATACCGTTCTTATCTTTCTCCGGCTTTGGAGGATCTATTATAATTCGCTTTAGTTTTACAGCTGCCAAGTACATTTGTAGAAAAAACTGTATGGACCATTAATGATTCTATATTCTCCTTCTCCGAGATGGAAGAACAATCACTGAAAAGGTAGTATTTGTCTAATGGTAACTCAAGCTAAGTCTGTGGGGTTTTCTTTTATCTTTTTTTTTTTTTTTTTTTTAAATAGATATCTAAAAGTTTCCGCCAAACAGGGAGGGGTTGGTATAGCGAGGCGCCTCACTCATTCTCCGGGGGTGTATGTTTTTAGGAATCAATTAAACGGTCATATCAGCGGCTGGGAGAGAGATTTAGAGAGAAAGAAAGAAAGAACATGGACAATAAAGGAATAAAGGAAGGAATAGATTGAGAAAGAGGGGGGGGAGAGGGAGAGAGAGAGAGAGAGAGAGAGAGAGAGAGAGAGAGAGAGAGAGAGAGAGAGAGAGAGAGAGAGATGCAGATTATATAAAATCTTTTAAGCGTAAGATTTATCTGCACAACTGTAGCATTCGTAGCAATTACGCCGACTTGGATGGCTGATAACCCGCTGTCACCCATTATTCCTATTGATACCTATTACCCTATTTTTTTTTGCACCAGACCTTACTTTTGAGGGCAATGCCCGACAAAACCATCTTTTGCCGAACTAGTACTGTTCAGTCAACAGTGAACACAGTAATAATCAAAATTTCATTATTATTGTCTAAATTCCCATTTAAGTAAAGCAAAAAGCCAAAAACAAAACTAGCACCACCCGCCCTTACAAAATAATCGTTGTTTTATTAGCCCTAACAACGGAAGCCAACAATACAGCTTCCGACGTTTAAGGGAAACAATGCTTTGCGCTGTAGTTGTGGCCTCTTAGCTCCGCTGGGTGGAGCGTTTTGGATCTTCTTTTGTCCACTGTGATTCAACGAGCTGTGACTAACTCTTCAAGAGCGCTTTCTAGCTTTTACCTCAAGGAAACAATTTTTATATGCCTTTTTTTTTTACAGTCCTGTCATAAAAGAGCTCTTCTTTATGGATTACATTATTGTCCCCTTACCTTTTCGTGGCCATTATCAAAGATATGAGCCCAAGATATAGATGCGCGGTAAGAGAGAGAGAGAGAGAGAGAGAGAGAGAGAGAGAGAGAGAGAGAGAGAGAGAGAGAGAGAGAGAGAGAGAGAGAGAGAGAGTGAGAGAGAGAGAGAGAGGGAGAGAGAGAGAGAGAGAGAGAGAGAGAGAGAGAGAGAGAGAGAGAGAGAGAGAGAGAGAGAGAGAGAGAGAGAGAGAGAGAGAGAGAGAGAGAGAGAGAGAGAGAGAGAGGCACTAAATACTGACATTATTTTGGTTAACAATTATTAATTAAAAAGTAAGACAGATCGCGGGTGGTCTGTGGATAGAGTACTCGCTATTCAAATCGGGAGGAAACTCCTTGGTTCAATTGAAATAGTTACTGACGACCAGAGTAGATGGAGTCTGGCTTTACAATGGCAAGGTGTTTGTGATGTGATGTCACATGGTTCATCAATTCAGTTCTCCTGCTGCTATTAACGCTGGTAATATATCATATGTGTTCTGAGTAAAACCCTCGCCCTGACGGGTGTGTTCTGAGTAAAACCCTCTCCCTGACGGGTGTGTTCTGAGTAAAACCCTCTCCCTGACGGGTGTGTTCTGAGTAAAACCCTCTCCCTGACGGGTGTGTTCTGAGTAAAACCCTCTCCCTGACGGGTGTGTTCTGAGTAAAACCCTCTCCCTGACGGGTGTGTACAGAGTAAAAACCCTCTCCTGACGGGTGTGTTCTGAGTACCCTCCTCTCCCTGACGGGTGTGTTCTGAGTAAAACCCTCTCCCTGACGGGTGTGTTCTGAGTAAAACCCTCTCCCTGACGGGTGTGTTCTGAGTAAAACCCTCTCCCTGACGGGTGTGTTCTGAGTAAAATCCTCTCCCTGATTGGTGTGTTCTGAGTAAAACCCTCTCCCTGACGGGGGCTGGAAGTGACCCGGCCTGACATCGGAAACCGTTTTCAGGTTGTCTAGAACCACTTGTGACGTCAAAATAATTATATTTTGCCCCCATTATTATTAACAGGCCACTGAGCCGCAAAGAAAGCAGAAATGTTCTTTGTTTCAGAATTTTAATAAACTTGTTAGTACTTTTTTTTTTAATTACTACAAGGTTGGCTTTCAACTTAGCATCTCCAAATGAGAGCAGAATAGCCTTAAGTCCTTGTATGGTCTCTACACACCTGGGAGATTGATGCTCTGTAGGAGGGAGCACTGGTCTAAGGCAGAGATCGGATGGTATTGCATGGCCTGTTTTGGAGGGTTTATTTTTTTAGAAGTTTAACAAATCCTCAAGTCTCTAGAATAGTCTTATACGGTGCTGACGCCTCATATTCAGCGATTTGCTGTAGACTCGGGGCTTAAAACAGCCTGCCGTCAGAATCGTTTCATGCTGTAGACTCGGGGCTTTAAACAGCCTGCCGTCAGAATCGTTTCATGCTGTAGACTCGGGGCTTCAAACAGCCTGCCGTCGGAATCTTTTCATACTGTAGACTCGGGGCTTTAAACAGCCTGCCGTCAGAATCGTTTCATGCTGTAGACTCGGGGCTTTAAACAGCCTGCCGTCAGAATCTTTTCATGCTGTAGACTCGGGGCTTCAAACAGCCTGCCGTCAGAATCTTTTCATGCTGTAGACTCGGGGCTTTAAACAGCCTGCCGTCAGAATCTTTTCATGCTGTAGACTCGGGGCTTCAAACAGCCTGCCGTCAGAATCTTTTCATGCTGTAGACTCGGGGCTTTAAACAGCCTGCCGTCAGAATCTTTTCATGCTGTAGACTCGGGGCTTCAAACAGCCTGCCGTCAGAATCTTTTCATGCTGTAGACTCGGGGCTTTAAACAGCCTGCCGTCAGAATCTTTTCATGCTGTAGACTCGGGGCTTCAAACAGCCTGCCGTCAGAATCTTTTCATGCTGTAGACTCGGGGCTTTAAACAACCTGCCGTCAGAATCTTTTCATGCTGTAGACTCGGGGCTTTAAACAGCCTGCCGTCAGAATCTTTTCATGCTGTAGGCTCGGGGCTTTAAACAACCTGCCGTCAGAATCTTTTCATGCTGTAGACTCGGGGCTTTAAACAGCCTGCCGTCAGAATCTTTTCATGCTGTGGACCCGGGGCTTCAAACAGCCTGCCGTCAGAATCTTTTCATGCCGTAGACTCGGGGCTTTAAACAGCCTGCCGTCAGAATCTTTTCATGCTGTAGACTCGGGGCTTTAAACAGCCTGCCGTCAGAATCTTTTCATGCCGTTTCGAACCGACGATGACATCACAGTATTTCTTTCATCTTGTTGTCTACATGCGTCCTTTCAGGATGTTTTTTTGTTTTGTTTTTTGTTTTTTGTTTTTTTCAGTTTTCTCCAAATAATGTCTGCTGTTCGAATGCATGGGGAAATGAAGAAAGCAAAGGGGAAAAGGGAAGAAGGAAGGGATTTGGGCAGCGGGGAGGTAATATCTACCTCTAGTTACATTCTGGTGTAGCCAGAATAACAACGCTATTAAGGAGCTTGCTTGTGTCCATGACGTGGCTCGAGAGCTCTAGGCTTCTAGCTCCGTGTAGTTTCTGTTTCTGAAGGATTTAGAAGCTGCTCTTGGAAACCAGCGACGGGACTTCGATAGTCTTCATCTTCTTCAGTTTTTCCTGTCAATTTCTCACTTGTCCACTGTGGCGTCAGATTTACTTGGTGAATTTACTCTGTGCCCGTCTCGCTATATGCTTCTCATTCTGGTCCTCCCTCTTTAAACACTTTCTGTCGTTCAGGGTTTTTCTCTATTTCAATTATTCGGTATTCAGATCAGTTTAATACTTTCTGTTTCACCCCTTATATGTAGGGAGTTCTGTATTTCCGTCTTTTCGTTCTCTCTCTCTCTCTCTCTCTCTCTCTCTCTCTCTCTCTCTCTCTCTCTCCCTGTCTTGGTTCTCTCCTTGATCCTTCTCCCTCTCCCAATTTCTCTCTTTCTCTTCTCTTTCGCTTTGATTCTCTCTTCCATTATTCTTATCTGTCCGTCAACCACCTACACCCTCTCTCTCTCTCTCTCTCTCTCTCTCTCTCTCTCTCTCTCTCTCTCTCTCTGTCTTGGTTCTCTCCTTGATCCTTCTCCCTCTCCCAATTTCTCTCTTTCTCTTCTCTTTCGCTTTGATTCTCTCTTCCATTATTCTTATCTGTCCGTCAACCACCTACACTCCCCCCCCCCCTCTCTCTCTCTCTCTTATTTTTCCCTAACTACTTTCCCAAATTACTGTCTGCCACCAGCCGTCATACATTATCTTGCATGCAACATGCTTTTTAAGAAAAAATAAAACCTGCCAGTGTGAGGCTGAAATCACCAGAGTTGACCTGTCATCAGGCTAGCAATAATACCTGTCATACACGGTGACGTTAAGCGCAAGAAAGAGGGTGGTTGTTGTGGTGGTGGTGAAGTCACTGCGGATTCAGCATAGCAACAGGCCATGTTCTAGTCTCGTCCTTGTCGTGTGCACTCTAACTGGTATCAAGATTCCACTTTTTCACTAACTGGGCCTGGGCCTTAAAGGTCACCTCGGCTTTTACCAACAGTATGGTTCTTGGGAAAAACCCAAACAAAACAAAAACAAGAACCACGGCCCGTCTATTGGACGTTAATACCTCCTGCCATTACTCCATCATGCCACCCGACGGTGCCCTCCTATATTCCCACCCCCCACCACCCACTTAGCATTATTTTCTGAGCATATCTCCTCAATACGGACTTATTAAAATCAGCTGATCTACCCACGTACTATCCGAATCTATTTTAAGCATATCGTTTTAAACACTTATTAGAAGGCTAGTAATTCCCGCAACAAGATGTATGTTGTTTGATATAGCCCTTACCACAGTACGGTGGTCTCAGGCCTGATGGCTTATCAAACTTGAGCCCCGTCGGGCAGGACCAAATCGAAAATCTGAGGCCTTAAACTCCCCCCCCCCCCAGTCACTGGCTCTCGTCTTTTTCCAGTAGGTCAGCAGCCTCGGTACCGCAGAGCATTAGCTTGAAGTGTCCTGCAGCAGCCAGGCTCTACTGCAGGGTGTAATTATCCCGTGACGCCATGCGCCTTGGTTCGGTGCCACACCGCTGCGAGAGCGACCAGTAATTTGGCTACAACGACGCTCCTACACCCTGTGCTTTCACCCTTAGTTTTTGCCGTGCGTATTATACCGTAATAACGGGAATTTCCGACTCAAAGAGCTTGTATAATGATGGTAATCTCCGGTGGAGGGAGATGGTATTGCTCTGTAACGGCCCTCTTAGTATTCCATGCCTCCTTTTCTGAAGGTTCGCTCTCTTTGGAGATACGTCAAAGAAGCTGTCCTTTCTCAGTCACAATGAATCTCTCTCTCTCTCTCTCTCTCTCTCTCTCTCTCTCTCTCTCTCTCTCTCTCTCTCTCTCTCTCTCTCTCTCTATATATATATATATATATATATATATATATATCTCACTCTATCATCTATCTCTCTCTCTCTCTCACGATTTATGTTTTTTTTTCCTCTAAACATTTGCATCGTCGTACAAATTTTGATTTCTTTAATTTTTTTTTTTTTTTTGTTGCAATTGGGCCAGATTTGACGCAACTGATGAATCTTTAATTAACTGTCTGTATAATAGATACCCGACTAGGCTGGGTGTGAAGTGTGGAATGTCGGTACGCAGCGCCTAAACACAGCGATACTGTAAAGTTCTGAAAAAAAAAAATGGTTCAATTTGTTCTGATGGCTTGACGGGGGGGAGGTGAAAAGTTTGTGGTCTGCAGGGAAAGACTAGAAACGTTTTTCTTTGTTTCGCCTTTCTTTAGTCTTCTTTGCACCAAGTATTATTGACAGTCACCATCGTCTATAGCCTGGTTTGTGTAATATCTGTCAAGTTATCCGACAAGCAAACAGCAAACAACTTATCGCGAGATTAGAATCTCAAGGCGGCGCGGGTCATCGAGGTCATGACCCCGCACAGGTCACTGATCTTTGACCCGCTGCTCCATTACTGTCTATGTCAAGTGAAGAAGTCTTATTGTTCGTTCGTCCCCTAAGTCTCCGAGTGATTATCCCAGAAATATGGTAAAGTTGTGCAAGCATCACAGGGGAGGTAAGTCTCGAGAAAACCGTCAGATTTGGAATCCTCTCTCGCAGACGGGGCAGAGGTTACGTCAACTCGCCTTCTGACTAATCTCTCGAGTCTCTGGACGCTTGGTTGGGGGAGAGGGGGGGGGAGTAGTGGTGGATGTATTTAGAGCAAAGGTCACAAGCCTGAGTCTCCAGACATGCAGCCCAGGGTGCATGTAACAGAAAAGACTTCTTTACATCTTGTTCTCCTGTTGAAGAGAAATCACGGATAAACATTTAAAGCCTTGGTGCAGGCTTAAAGAAAAAAAAAATAGACAAGGAAATATTGAAGTACAGACATTGATAATTTTCTGTCGTTGGTTAAATTATTTATATCTGTCATCCAATTAGAACCTGTTGAAGCGCTCCTTCAGAGGGAAAAACTGAGAGGTCTAATTCGTTTCGATATAGTTATTTTACTAGACGCTGTACTCAGTGGGGTGCATCTTGACAAAGATGCCCAAGCGATAGCGATCAAGCCCATCCACAACAGCAATTACAAGCATTTTAGCATATCAATCTTAAACCCCCACGTCAGGCTGGGTGCAGCTGAAAAGATTATCCCGCCAATATCACCTACTGGCGATGTGGGACTCGAACCTGCACCCAAGGCGGACGCTCAACCCGCGCAGCCACTGGCGCTGGCCTGAAGGGGAGAGAAGCGTTTTTTTTTTGTTTTTTTTTATGAACTGAACTCGTCAAACCAGCGGGTCGATACTCCCACGGACTTTAATTCCCACTCGTCCCGGGCAAGTGTCGCCTGCATGTATGTGATGGCCGATAAATGGCTGCCGCTCCACGCCGGAATCAATAGGCTTCCATTTCCCCGCGTGATCTGTCGCCTGGACAGATAAACCGCGGCTTTATTCGGTGGCTGTCAGCCGTGCTCCAGGATTAGCTACTTTTGACTAATTTTGTTTACCCGCTACGGGGTCACAGATGGTGCAACTTACAATGGGGACTGCTCTATAGGGAGGACGGAGAAGAGAGAGAGAGAGAGATAGACAGAGAGAGAGAGAGGAAGAGAAAGAAATGGAGATAGATAGATAGATAGATGGATAGATGAGTTATAAAGGTAGAGAGAAAGAAGAAGGATGGGAGGGAAAAAGGAGATAGAGAAAAGAAAAAGGTAGAAGAGAGAGACAGGAGAAAGCTTAGATGTTTGAGTTAAAAAGAGCTGGAAACGGAGAGATAGAATAAAACGAAAAGAAATAAAGAGAGAAGGGGCAAGAGATGCATGTGAATAGATAGATAGATAGATAGATAGAGAGAGAGAGAGAGAGAGAGTTGTAGTACAGAAAGAAAGAAAGAGTGAGTATGTATGACTGCAAACACTGTGAGTAACAAGTTTAGAGCACAGTAAAGCAGTGGGTGACTAAACACGTAGGAAACTGCAAGAAGCCCTAACTCTTCAACTTGCTGTTTGATGTTGATAACCCACAGCAGCTGATAACCCTAAGTGTCTGGTCACCCATAGATGTCAGGACTGTTCTCGTTCTAGCCTGCTCTCCGCGTGAGGGGCCTCTCACCCCACCGCTCCCTAGCTGGACAGCAGAGTCGCTTACATGGGTCCTAACGCTGGACGGAGAGGGATAGATACATGTATCTACTCTAGCTGGACACTGGACAGCACAGTCGCTTACATGGGTTCAAACACTGGACCAGAGGGGATAGATACATGTATCTACTCTAGCTGGACACTGGACAGTACAGTCGCTTACATGGGTTCAAACGTTGGACGGGAGAGGGATAGATACGTGTATCTACTCTAGCTGGACACTGGACAGCAGAGTCGCTTACATGGGTTCAAACACTGGACCAGAGGGGATAGATACATGTATCTACTCTAGCTGGACACTGGACAGCACAGTCGCTTACATGGGTTCAAACGTTGGACCAGAGGGGATAGATACATGTATCTACTCTAGCTGGACACTGGACAGCACAGTCGCTTACATGGGTTCAAACGTTGGACCAGAGAGGATAGATACATGTATCTACTCTAGCTGGACACTGGACAGCACAGTCGCTTACATGGGTTCAAACACTGGACCAGAGGGGATAGATATATGTATCTACTCTAGCTGGACACTGGACAGCACAGTCGCTTACATGGGTTCAAACGTTGGACCAGAGGGGATAGATACATGTATCTACTCTAGCTGGACACTGGACAGTACAGTCGCTTACATGGGTCCAAACACTGGACCAGAGAGGATAGATACATGTATCTACTCTAGCTGGACACTGGACAGTACAGTCGCTTACATGGGTTCAAACACTGGACCAGAGGGGATAGATACATGTATCTACTCTAGCTGGACACTGGACAGCACAGTCGCTTACATGGGTTCAAACGTTGGACCAGAGGGGATAGATACATGTATCTACTCTAGCTGGACACTGGACAGCACAGTCGCTTACATGGGTCCAAACACTGGACCAGAGAGGATAGATACATGTATCTACTCTAGCTGGACACAGACTAGAGATAACCACATGCAGTTTTGATGGAGGAACCAATTAGAAGAGATATAATTCAGGTTAACAGTGTGTTCACCAGTCCCCCCCCAGTTCGAGCCTCTATTGATGTTGCTGGCTCGGCGCACATCCACTTCTATTGTCCGACTTACGAAACATCTTCAATCTGCTGTCATTAGTCATAGAGAGGTTGGCTGGTGTAGGGTGGTAGGGGTCGTAGGGGCTGTGTGGGTAGGTGTGTTTGGGGAAAAAAAAAAGGTTGGGGGGGGGGGGGGAGGGGGGAGGGGGCAACAGGGTACCTGCAGTTCGCTGAAATTACTATAATTAATAATCATTCATGAAATAATGCGACGACCTGACCGTGGATAATGGACACACACTCACACAAAGAAGTAAAAAAGAAACGGAAACGAAAATCTGTTTAAATGCTTTTCATAGACTTCTTGCGACCGATAACATTTTTTTTTTTAAGTATTAAAAAGAGGAGCTGTCGACTCGAGTCGTAGTTTGCGCGCGCGCTCCTAGTTCCCGCGTGTGTGTGAAGAAGATAACGCTTGGCGAGAAACGCTTCGCACAAGCTGGGCAACATGGCGGTGCGACCTGTCGACTTGAGTCGTAGTTTGCGCGCGCGCTCCTAGTTCCCGCGTGTGTGTGTGAAGAAGATAACGCTTGGCGAGAAACGCTTCGCACAAGCTGGGCAACATGGCGGTGCGACCTGTCGACTCGAGTCGTAGTTTGCGCGCGCGCTCCTAGTTCCCGCGTGTGTGTGTGAAGAAGATAACGCTTGGCGAGAAACACGTCGCACAAGCTGGGCAACATGGCGGTGCGACCTGTCGACTCGAGTCGTAGTTTGCGCGCGCGCTCCTAGTTCCCGTGTGTGTGTGAAGAAGATAACGCTTGGCGAGAAACGCTTCGCACAAGCTGGGCAACATGGCGGTGCGACCTCGGCGGATGACGTCACTACTGTCTTGTTCTACGAAGGTCTGGTAAATTACGAGTGAAATGATTTTTGTATTGTGAGCGGCAGATAAAGGGAAAACAAACCAACCAACGCTTGAGTGTGTTAGAGTATATAAAAGGGCGACTGCGGTGTGCAGACAGCCAATAGATTTCTCAACCTTCCGAGGAGAGATGGTAGAGGGTAAGTTTGGAGGCATATCTCTATCATTGTACAGCTATGAGGATTGCCGGTTTTATTGTTTTTATTTTGTTTTTGTTTTTAATTTATGTATTGTTTAGAACCGGTAGGGACGTCAAACTGTTTTTTTTTTCTCTTCCTTTCTCGATGTAGGAGCGTCGCATTGTCCTCGGATAGAGCACTTGCCCTAAGGCCACTAGGCATTCTGTTTGAAAAGTTTATTGCGTTCCGACCCGACTCCAACTATAATATTGGGGACTTATCATTTCTGGAAGTCCTTCACGTAAAAAGTGAGATTTTCAGATAAAAAAGAGACTCAACTGAGATCACGACGTGTGTCCACCAATCGCCAGTATTTAGGACACGCCCATTTTTTGATACAGGATATCTTTACTCATGTGCGCAGCGGTTGCATAGTTTATATTTATACAATTTCCTTTCTGGCCTTGAATGTACACATCTCAGGAAATTAAGCTTAGCAAGTGTACCTTTGACCCGTCCACGCGGCTGTCACGTGATGTACTGATGACACTGGTTTTTCTTCTTCTTTTTTGTTTGTTTTTGTTTTAGAATGAGATCATGAAGGGAATAGACTTATGAAGGGGCTTAATCGTGGTTTATGATAATCGCATATTTGAGAAATGGCTTAATCACGATTTTCTGAAAATAGCGTGTTTGAGAAATAGCATAATATTAATCGTTATATTCCGATAATCGAATATTTGTGAAACAGCTTGATCATGATTTTCTGACAATCACATAATAATTTTTTGCAAGAGAGCAACTTCTGATCTTCATATTGGAAGGCATGGGACAGTAATCGGAGTACTCTAATAATGGAGAAAGAGGGGGTTGTAAGCATATACTGTTTTTCAGACACGCGTGGATTCTTTCTCTTTGTTAATCGAATATCCTAGACGGATACTGGGCCAGAGACTTGTAGGTCTATGTCAAACCATGGCTAGAACTGGCCAGAAATGATCCGAACTGACCGCCAGATAGTCCAGGACCTCTAGCGCCTTACCGTCTGAACTCTCTGGCTCCATCTGACCATTTTCAGGCTGCCGCGCGGGTTGAAAAACTTCGCTGTCAGTGGGGCAGAAAACAACTATGGCCTCGCCTCCTCAGAGACTACATGGATTGGACGCTTATCGAACTCTGATATATTGAAATTTTCTTATATCAAGTAGTATGTTTCACTCCCTAAAAAATATCGCTTCTCATGCCGTGTTGGCTTAGTTGAACTTCCGATGATTTTCTTGTATATTGGTTGTAGTCTCATTGTGACATCAGCATGGTGTTCGACTTAACTACACTCATCAAATACTCCAGCAACCAATGCTAAGTTCTCCTCCGTTTTGTTCTCTGTCTACTAAGTTTCCCTTAGAATCTTACACTGGGGCGGTGGTGACCGATAATCCAAGGATAGAGCCGGGAAGGTAGGATCCGACCCCACCAGCGGGTCACCAGGCAGGGCAAGGATCGAAACACAACATATCAGTACTAAGTCAAGCGGTCTACCGACGGAGCCGTCAATATGAAGCTCCAACTGGCCGGTTTTATTTTGTTTTGTTTTTTGTTTCGTTTTGTTTTTGACGTCACTCTCAAAAGATCTCAACTTACTATGATGTGCTGCATGTGACAGGCTTCAGGCCTCTTTTAGTATCTACCACCAGGGCTGTCTGAGCTATGGGGTGTCTGCTGGACACCGAAACTCTAGACTTTTCTCTTCTCGCCCGTACAGTGTGCTGCAGGTGACAGGCTTCAGGCCTCTTTTAGTATCTACCACCAAGGCTGTCTGAGCTATGGGGTGTCTGGTAGACACCGAAACTCTAGACTTTTCTCTTCTCGCCCGTACAGTGTGCTGCAGGTGACAGGCTTCAGGCCTCTTTTAGTATCTACCAGCAAGGTTGTCTGAGCTATGGGGTGTCTGGTAGACACCGAAACTCTAGACTTTTCTCTTCTCGCCCGTACAGTGTGCTGCAGGTGACAGGCTTCAGGCCTCTTTTAGTATCTACCAGCAAGGCTGTCTGAGCTATGGGGTGTCTGCTGGACACCGAAACTCTAGACTTTTCTCTTCTCGCCCGTACAGTGTGCTGCAGGTGACAGGCTTCAGGCCTCTTTTAGTATCTACCAGCAAGGCTGTCTGAGCTATGGGGTGTCTGCTGGACACCGAAACTCTAGACTTTTCTCTTCTCGCCCGTACAGTGTGCTGCAGGTGACAGGCTTCAGGCCTCTTTTAGTATCTACCAGCAAGGCTGTCTGAGCTATGGGGTGTCTGGTAGACACCGAAACTCTAGACTTTTCTCTTCTCGCCCGTACAGTGTGCTGCAGGTGACAGGCTTCAGGCCTCTTTTAGTATCTACCACCAGGGCTGTCTGAGCTATGGGGTGTCTGGTAGACACCGAAACTCTAGACTTTTCTCTTCTCGCCCGTACAGTGTGCTGCAGGTGACAGGCTTCAGGCCTCTTTTAGTATCTACCACCAGGGCTGTCTGAGCTATGGGGTGTCTGGTAGACACCGAAACTCGACACTTTTCTCTTCTCGCCCGTACAGTGTGCTGCAGGTGACAGGCTTCAGGCCTCTTTTAGTATCTACCACCAGGGCTGTCTGAGCTATGGGGTGTCTGGTAGACACCGAAACTCGACACTTTTCTCTTCTCGCCCGTACAGTGTGCTGCAGGTGACAGGCTTCAGGCCTCTTTTAGTATCTACCAGCAAGGCTGTCTGAGCTATGGGGTGTCTGGTAGACACCGAAACTCGACACTTTTCTCTTCTCGCCCGTACAGTGTGCTGCAGGTGACAGGCTTCAGGCCTCTTTTAGTATCTACCACCAAGGCTGTCTGAGCTATGGGGTGTCTGCTAGACACCGAAACTCAAGACTTTTCTCTTCTCGCCCGTACAGTGTGCTGCAGCTTGCGGCCAGGCACAGACGGATCGGCTCTCTCAGTATTCACCATAGTAGATTGATGGAAACCATAGGGGCTTTAATTCAAAGTTTGTGCGGGGGTGATGGTTATTGCCTGCATCTCCGTTAATGTTATTAGAATCGTGGTTCTGGGTGTGTTTTTCTTTTTTTTTTTTTTGTTTTTTGTTTGCCAATCTCCGAATGAAACACAATTTGCCGTAGACAAAACTTTCCCATGTCAGGATGTTGGTTCAAGTGGGCATGGTGTGGTTGAGCTCAGCTGTTACAGCATGTTGTGTAATTGGTAGGTCCTTTGGGCGTGTGGGCTGAGTAAATAAGAACAGATGTATTGAGAGCGGGGTGTGGTTTTCTGAACGTGTCTTGATTTTCGTCCGTTTAAAGTTCTGATTGAAACGCCCACATTTAAGAGGGTTATACTAACAACCATTTGGTGATACAAACAACCATTTCGAAAAGTGTAACAGTATCCCAAGGCGTTTCTGTAACATTAAAAAAAACAAAAACAAAAAAAAAAAACCAACATTCTTCAAGGGCTGCAGATTGATCAAACAAAGTTGTCAACATACTGCTTTCTGCCACATACATACAGCTACCCGTTGAATATTGCTGGAATGGCCCAGGGTAAGAAAACTTTTGTTGTATCTGTCTATGGTTTTGTCTGTCTTATTCTATTCTCCTAACAATTTTTCTTGAGGAAATGTTTGCTGAATCGTTCTCGCCGTTGGCGCCCCATTCGCTCCCAGCCAACAACTAACGGCCATGTGGCCCCCTCTACAAACCAAAAACCAAAAACTGTCGTATAGCGTGGATTGTGTCACCATGACTGTTTGCAGCAGTTCTTACTCGGGCCTTAACAAACTGTAACTGTTTTGTGTTGTCAAGAAACGCCCTGATAACTCCGTGAGATGCCCCCAATTCTCGCTGTGGGAGACGCTACAGGTGCTGGGGTGCCTGACCTACTCTCCTAAACTTATTGAAGTCAAATCCGTTGACCTCAGGTGATTAACAGATAAGTTAATGCAACAATATTTCTTACGTCACCTTTGAAGGACGGCTTCAGTGCCCCCTCATCCACGTATATGACGTGACCTTGTTGTTATAAATAGCCTGATCGATGCTCAATAATGTGTCGTCAATGCTATGATCGGAACTAACCGCTGAAGTTGGGTTTAAAGCAAGTAAGGTGCAGCTAGCAACACTATTCCACAAAATGCTCGGACGCGTCAAGCAACAGTTCAATACGACATGCTGCTTCGTGAAAACACACCTTAACGTGAAACATGGTGTCTGAATCTTTGATGTTACAAAGCTCGTATGTAGAACTTGTAAAATGTGCACTACGACACTGATAGACAGATGGATAGGTAGAGAGAGAGAGAGAGAGAGAGAGAGAGAGAGAGAGAGAGAGAGAGAGAGAGAGAGAGAGAGAGAGAGGGGGAGAGAAAGGAAGAGAGAGAGAGAGAGAGAGGGGGAGAGAAAGGGAGAGAGAGAGAGAGAGAGAGAGAGAGAGAGAGAGAGAGAGAGAGAGAGAGAGAGAGAGGGAGAGAGAGGGGGAGAGAGAGAGAGAGAGAGAGAGAGAGAGAGAGAGAGAGAGAGAGAGAGAGAGAGAGAGAGAGAGAGAGAGAGAGAGAGAGAGAGAGCCACCTGTTGCCATCAAGCTATAAGTATAAATCTATTCATTATAAATTTCCTGCCAAAACTAAAAGATAAGAGAAGCGCTGTCAGTTTAAACTCCGCCCACCTATCATGTTGGAGGTTTTTTTTTTGTTTTGTTTAATAATTTATTTTCTCCCAGGAAGTGTCTTATCTTTGAGATATTGGCTTTCCTTTTTTAACCATTCTTTCATAGTGGAGATGTTTTTTTCTTCTTTAGATCCCAATGTTCTGTTGCCACGTGTCGTGGTGTAAGGATTTTCTATCGAGTCGTGACACAATACACCTAACCTGACGTCAGTGTGGTAGGTCACAGCTGTCCGCTGTCCTCACGGCCTCGCACTTTGCCGAGAATTCTTCTTGTGACGGGCGTTTTGAAGACAATACTCATTTTGTTGAGAACTTGAACTGGGATTAGATTCTTTCTAACCGTTGTGGGTAACAAAGTGAGAGAATTCGATTCAGGGATGCGTGTTTCTTCTACTACGACTAATTGTTTCCGTGTAAGGCTCGTGAAATACCTGTGCGAGGTGAGATTAGTTTTCGAACCGGTTGAATTGTGTTTGTTTAGTTGATGAAGATTGTGTTCTAGACTAGCTCTACCCTTCATTGAGGATCTGAACATTATTTGATTTATTTGTTAATTACTAATTGACTCTGCGTCAAGGATTGATTATGATTGAAGGTTAAAAGCTGTGTAGTAGTGTAAGGGGGGGGGGGGGGGGGCAGTGGTTTGCTGCTACCAAGAGGAGGTGGAGCTGAGTAAAGTGTGAGGAGAAATTGTGCTGCTGATCTTCTGTGGCGCTGCTTCCTGGAACATTGTGCTCTTCTCTCTATCATCTCCTTCTCTTTCCCTTGGTTTGCCTCTCACCTTCTCTCAGACATATACTGTCACACTTTCCTTAGTTTGTACCTCCATTTACCCTCTCTCTCACACACACACACACTGTCCATTAGTTTTTCTCTTTCCTCCCTCCCCCCCCCCCTCTCTCTCTCTCTCTCTCTCTCTCTCCCCCAAGGCGTCTTTACCTGAGTTTGGATGGGGAGTTCAGCGATGTGTGAAATATTCCCGTGATCTTTGAGTTTTATGGATATGCCAGAGAGAATCGGGGTGATCAGATAGTGAGAGAGACAGAGACAGAGAGAGACAGAGAGAGAGAGAGAGAGAGAGAGAGAGAGGGGGGGGGGAATGTTTAGAAATATATTTGATATATATATATATATATATATATATATTATAGATATCCACCAGAAACACACGTCATACGCCCTGAAGATGTTTAAATTAAACCACCAGCTGTACCGATAAAAGGAGAAATTGCAAAAAAAAAAAAAAAAAAGTAACGAAGCAAAAATAGATTTATAAGTAAATAAATATATCAAAATTAATGAACATCAAATCAAAACAGCTCCAAAACTTGCTGTAAAAATGGCCACCTTTTTCATCTGTATAGAACGAGAGAAATAAGTTCTCCATTCTCTCGACAGCCCCAACCATGTTATGAAACAGTTCAAAACACTTCTCTCCCCTTTGAAGGAACAGCGCATAGAAAATTAATGTTATCGACAGTTTGAATTATTCTTTCACATCATTATTATGCTTGGCTGCTCAAATAGTATGGCAAGAAAGACACGCTAAAGTCAATAAGAGAGCGAGAGGGAGAGAGGGAGATAGAGAGAGAGAGAGAGAGAGAGAGAGAGAGAGAGAGAGAGAGAGAGAGAGAGAGAGAGAGAGAGATTGGGGGAGGGGGGGAGAGATGGAGCGAGGGAGAGAAAGGGAGAGAGAGGGAAAGATACAGAGAAATAGGAGAGAGAAATAGAGAGAGAGAGAGAGAGAGAGAGAGAGAGAGAGAGAGAGAGAGAGAGAGAGAGAGAGAGAGAGAGAGGAGGAGGAGATAGAGAGAGAGAGTACTCTTGCAGGCATTGTGTCCACGATAACAGAACTTTCTGTAAATGATAGATTTATAATTATCTTTGCGATTGTGATTACTGGTTTTTATTCAGTTGCCTTGTAGAGGTTTTAACAGCTTGTTTTGTCCAAATGTTAATTAAAGAAAAAAAAACGGCTGACCCGCGTAAGAAGAATTGCTCGGGGTGCAGCTACTTGGTTCGGCATACATATGATTAGATGATGATGATGATATGATGATGATGATCATGATATGATGATGATGATGATGAAGACGGCGGTATTGACGATAATGATGATGATGGTGGAGACGGCGCTGTTGACGATAATAATGGTGATGATGAAGACGGCGGTATTGACGATAATGATGATGATGATGATGAAGACGGCGGTATTGACGATAATGATGATGGTGGTGATGAAGACGGCGGTATTGACGATAATGATGATGGTGGTGATGAAGACGGCGGTATTGACGATAATGATGATGGTGGTGATGAAGACGGCGGTATTGACGATAATGATGATGATCATGATATGATGATGATGATGATGAAGACGGCGGTATTGACGATAATGATGATGATCATGATATGATGATGATGATGATGAAGACGGCGGTATTGACGATAATGATGATGGTGGTGATGAAGACGGCGGTATTGACGATAATGATAGTGATGATGAAGACGGCGGTATTGACGATAATGATGATGATGATGATGAAGACGGCGGTATTGACGATAATGATGGTGATGATGAAGACGGCGGTATTGACGATAATGATGGTGATGATGAAGACGGCGGTATTGACGATAATGATGATGATGATGAAGACGGCGGTATTGACGATAATGATGATGGTGATGATGAAGACGGCGGTATTGACGATAATGATGGTGATGAAGAAGACGGCGGTATTGACGATAATGATGGTGATGATGAAGACGGCGGTATTGACGATAATGATGATGATGATGAAGACGGCGGTATTGACGATAATGATGGTGATGATGAAGACGGCGGTATTGACGATAATGATGGTGATGATGAAGACGGCGGTATTGACGATAATGATGATGATGATGAAGACGGCGGTATTGACGATAATGATGATGATGATGAAGACGGCGGTATTGACGATAATGATGATGATGATGAAGACGGCGGTATTGACTATAATGATGATGATGATGAAGACGGCGGTATTGACGATAATGATGATGATGATGAAGACGGCGGTATTGACGATAATGATGTTGATGAAGACGGCGGTATTGACGATAATGATGGTGATGAAGAAGACGGCGGTATTGACGATAATGATGGTGATGAAGAAGACGGCGGTATTGACGATAAAGATGATGATGATGAAGACGGCGGTACTGACGATAATTATGGTGATGAAGAAGACGGCGGTATTGTCGATAATGATGGTGATGAAGAAGACGAAGACTTTTGTGACGATAATGATGGTGATGATGAAGACGGCGGTACTGACGATAATGATGGTGATGAAGAAGACGAAGACTTTTGTGACGATAATGACAAAGGCAATGTTAATGGTGTCGACCACGATGGTCTCTCTAGATTCGATAATGATTGTGGCGAGAGTGTTGATGAAGACTGACGAGAAGGGCGATGGTGATCACGATAAGGAGGGTGTGATTTTGACGACGACAAAAATAGCGATGATGATAATTATGAATATGATGATCACGAAAAGGAGGGTGTGATTTTGACGACGTCAAAAATAGCGATGATGATAATTATGAATATGATGATCACGATAAGGAGGGTGTGATTTTGACGATGACAAAAATAGCGATGTTGATAATTATGAATATGATGATCACGATAAGGAGGGTGTGATTTTGACGATGACAAAAATAGCGATGTTGATAATTATTAATATGATGATCACGATAAGGAGGGTGTGTTTTTGACGATGACAAAAATAGCGATGATGCAAATAATGGTCACAAAGACGAAGACTACTACTACGATGATGATGATGATAATAATAATGATGATGAGGATAATGATAACAATAATGGTCAAGGATGTCATGTCCAAGGTGAGTCATAGTGGAGATAAAAAATTCCTTATCTAAGGCTGTCTTGAGAACTGAGGTTCCAATAAGATATAGGGCCTTCCTATTGAGTGACTCTAACTGTAGCCAAGTTGAGACTGATATAATTGTAGAAACTTTATTAGTAAGAGACAGTAAAGAAATTATCGAGATTGATTAGAAGTTGAGATTGTACACCGAAAAAAGAAAAAAAAAAGTGTTGCAATTATTGCTTTACTGAATCATCACAAGCGTACCAGCTGTGTTCAAGATAATGATATGGTGAGAGAGAGAGAGAGAGAGAGAGAGAGAGAGAGAGAGAGAGAGAGAGACAGAGACAGACAGAGACAGACAGACAGACAGACAGACAGAGACAGAGTGTGTGTGAGAGAGAGAGTCAGAGACATAGAGAGTAAGTGAGACGGTAGGAGAGAGGCACACACACACACACACACACACACCTACAGACAGACAGATGCCCTCACCTAGTTTACCTGTGTTTTATCCACCTTTTAAAGCTAAACTTCACTTCCTCCACCGCCGACTCATCTGATTAACTAGCGATATGTCCGTTAAAAAACCCAACCCAAACCAAACAAAACACGTGTAATTAAGCCGCGCCTGCTCAGTTTGGAGTCGAGCAACAAAGGCCTTTGTTATTTCTCAGGTATGATAAAGAAAGAGGGGAGGAAAGCTAGAATTCGTTAGTTTCCTCTTGCAGATATCTTGGATTTGATTCTGAAAACATGATTCACTTTATTTATTTATATTTTGCTTCTAGTCGTCGATTTTCCTCTTTTGCTATTAGGTTTCTTGTTTTTCCTATTATAATTATTATTATTATTATTATTATTATTATTATTATTATTATTATTATTATTATTATTATTATTATTATTATTATTATCGTCATCAGCATCACCACCACCACCACCATCATCATCACATCATCTTCATAAAATCATCAACATCATTATTGTTGTTCTTCTCCTTCTTTTTCTTCTTCTTCTTCTTCTTCTTCTTCTTCTCCTCCTCCTCCTCCTCCTCCTCCTCCTCCTCCTCCTCCTCCTCCTCCTCCTCCTCCTCCTCCTCCTCCTCCTTCTTCTTCTTCTTCTTCTTCTTCTTCTTCTTCTTCTTCTTCTTCTTCTTCTTCTTTTTCTTCGTTGTTGTTGTTGTTGCTTCTATTATTTCAAACATGCCATCCATTAGTTTTGAGCTTTATCTGTGTGTATTTGTCAAGGCTATCTCAGAGCATTTTGGTAGTTAAAGAATCATAGAATGGCTACATAAAAGATCTCTTCATTGTGGGCAAGCTATAGCAACCAATCAAAAAATCATTCTTAACATGAAACAATTCTGGTTTACTATAACCAGTGGTAGTCATTCTCTTGAAAACCTTTACTGTATACCAGTAGATATTAGGCATGTGTATCTTTCATTTCACAATTTTTGTACTTGATGTCTTTTTACAACTCAGATACCTGGACCATCAAGTCTGATCGGTAATGGCGGCTCACTGGAGCAGTGTCAAGTCCTGCAGCAGCAGCCAGTGTAGGAGCCACAGATAGCAGAACAGTTGGACACAGCTAGGAGTGTGACAGGTCACCTCAACACCACCCACCCCCTCCCCAGCTAGCGGTGCCTCCAAACCATGGGGATGCTGAGCTTGCGACTGAAGAAGCTGCACTTTGTGGTGCTGTTCGGCCTGGTGTTTCTGCTGTGGAATTTCATCACCTACTACAGTCTTACCCAAGGCAGGGCCAATGTGAGTTCTCAGACTTAAGACAGGAGGATAGGTTGATCAGTCTGTCTTGATTTAGGCCTATGTTTGTCCGATGAAATTAGCACGCGCAACACTCATCATACCATAGCAAGAGCACTGAAAAGCTCCCCTACTTTAATAGGTAGCTAGAGATATGAAGAGGCTGGTAAATTATTGCCAGTGTGGTTGGATCCCCTTGCATGCTGTCTTGATGGCCTAATCTGTTTTTTTGTGTGAATGTACATTACATGCTACACACTTACTCAGAGCATTGCTAGCAGTGTAATTTTTGTGATATAAAGATTGCTGGTTAGGTTAGGTTCTATGATCTTTGACCTATAGTAGGGTTAATAAGTCCAAATAAAAAAAGGGAGAAGGGTGATGACGAGGTACCCATATAGATTTGTCTAAAGTAGTTCAACATCTGCCCCTCCTTGTGTTCAGTCGCAGAAAATGTGTGAGATAAGATTGTGGTGGACAGCCCTGATCGTACATCAAATATCCCATGGCTCTGTCCTCCAGTCTCAACTTCCAACCTGAGAAAAGTTGTCAATGGCTGAGATAGCTCTCACATAGATGGCACTTTGTATTGAATCTGCTCTGAAATCCATGATTCAGATAAAAAGGTCATATCAGTGGGTCATGATTCTTCAAAGTTTACCCTCAACATAACAATGCATCCAATAGTCTTCCTATTTTAGCCTCAAAATAGACACAGACACCCTGATACTGTAGTCTACCAAGAATAGGCCAGCGACTAGAGTATGAAGAAGAAAACTTTCGCTTTAGAGAATATAAATGTTTTTTTTTATGTACATTTATAAAGTTCCATCTAATCTGTCCAACATGTTGATTTTGTACATCTACAACTTACAGCGTAAGGAAAACCCCTCAGTCTCAGCCTCTTGTCATCACTAGATGTTGAGATGAAGCTCATACAAAGGTGATTTACGATTCCTCCTCTAGGCGATGTTTTTAAGAAAATCTGCTAAAAGCCAGACATATAAAACAGACCTAACTTGTCTCGCGAGGTCGCACTTAATAAATTATAGCTGCTATTGCCCAATGTTCTACCACAGCTCAGTAGACTTTCTTCATTCAAATTGAAGTGCTGCACAAAGCTGGGATACCCTGTCTACTCCAGACGGCAGCTGTCTAAAATCTGCCAGGACACTACGCTGTGGTGGAAGGTTTTGAGTCAATACTGTTCTGATGTCACAAACACTTGCGTCACTCAAGATGGAAGTTGCACAGAATGGGGGTCTGTATCCAAAATGATGATGATAAAAATCTCACTAGGTCAAAGAAAGGGAGGGAATTGTCATGTTTGTCATCCGTCGCACGTTGTGTGTTTCAGCCTGACCTGAGGGAGCAGACGCTGTCGCAGAAGCTCGACAACATAGAGAAGGAGATCCTCAAACAAGAGGTGGAGAACAAGAAACTGCTGGAGGACCTCAGACTGCTCAAGGAGAGAAATGTTGGTGAGTGAGACAGTCTCTCTGTCTGTCTGTCTCTCTCACTCTCTCTCTCTCTCTCACCCTCTCTCTCTCTCTCTCTCTCACTCTCTATCTATCAATCTCTCTCACTCTCTATCTATCTATCTATCTCTCACTCTCTCACTCTCTATCCATCTCTCTCACTCACTCTCTATCAATCTCTCTCACTCTCTATCTATCAATCTGTCTCACTCTCTATCTATCAATCTGTCTCACTCTCTATCTATCTATCTATCTCTCACTCTCTCTCTCACTCTCTCTCACTCACTCTCTATCAATCTCTCTCATTCTCTATCTATCAATCTCTCTCACTCTCTATCTATCAATCTGTCTCACTCTCTATCTATCTATCTATCTCTTACTCTCTCTCTCTCTCTCACTCTCTCTCACTCACTCTCTATCCATCTCTCTCACTCTCTGTCTATCTATCTATCTATCTCTCTCACTCTCTATCCACCTCTCTCACTCTCTCTCTCTCACTCTCTATGTATCTATCTATCTCTCTCACTCTCTCTCTCTATCCATCTCTCTCACTCTCTCTCTCTCACTCTCTATCAATCTCTCTCACTCTCTATCTATCAATCTCTCTCACTCTCTATCTATCTATCTATCTCTCTCACTCACCCTCTCTCTCTCTCTCTCTCTCTCTCTCTCTCTCTCTCTCTCTCTCCCCCCCGTTCTTTTCTTTTGCTTTTGTTTTCCATTCTCTTAGTCCTCTTCTCACTTTTCCGGCATAGCCTTCCTTCAGTGTCCTTCTGGTTTTTTGTTTTCCCCCTTACCTTTCCCATTCCTCCTTACTCCTTTTCATTCCCGCTCTCTTCTACCTCAATTACCTCTGTCCACTTTCCTCCTTCTTTTTCTTCCTCCAGCGTCCTTTTTTTCATTTATTCTCCCTCTTCCTTCTCATCTTCCGTCTTGCTCCTGGCCATTATTTTACCTCCTTCCTCCCCAAACTCTTCCTCTTATCCTCTGACTTGTAACCCATCCAAACCTTTTGATGATGTTTTAAGCTGTCCAAATTTTCTAATATGTCCTTTACCACTTATCCCTATTCCCCCTCTTTTTCCTTTGCACTTTTTTCTTTTGCTATGATAACCACGGTTTGTTTGGCATAAAGAAAGTCATTACGCTGCTATGTTGCAGGAGCTCCATATCAGCAAATTATCCAATTAATTGTCTTATGAATTAATCAATCAACCAATCTATCACTCAGTCAATCAATTGTCCAATCAATTATCCAATGGATCAATCACCAAATTTTTCATCCAACCAACCAAACAACTACTAGTGAAATCACTCAATCAATCTATCGATCAGTCAACCAACCAGTTAATCATTTCAATAATCCCTCAATCCTACACCCCCCCTCCACCCAACCATCCACCACAGAGAAACAGCAAGAAACAGCATTCAGACTCAAAGCGCAGGCCTTAAAGCCAGGGATGCAGCGAGCCGACCTGCAGATGAACCAGGATGTCCTGCCAGTTCTCATGATTGCCTGTGACAGAACTACAGTCAACCGAGCGCTAGACAAGCTCTTAGAGTAAGTCTAGATACGGTGTGCAAGTTTGGATTCAATTTGCTAATATTAAGGTTTTCAAAGAAATTTCCTTAAGTTGTTGATTATCATGGAAGAATAGGATTTTTCTATGTTCTATCATCAACGAACAATGTAGCATACAACAGGTATACAAGATTGTTCCTTTTCTTCTTATTTTTCTCCTTATCTCTAGATGAGAAAAACATAAAGTTTTCATCTCAGGTCCAAGCAATGCTTGATACTGCGGTAGGAGTCGGCTGCTATCATGAGTTCTTCCCCCATTTCAGCTTTGTTTTCAGGTTGACATTAGTCATGATTATATTGATTATGTAGTTGAGCATTTGTTTCCTGATGTTGGCACCAAACAGTGGGTGGAGTTTAATGTGTCCCGCAAGTTATAGCTTTCAAGCCTTATTTGGCACGGATTTGATTGTCAGATTCATGTAGACTTCATTAGGAGATTGAGGTGTATCCAGTCTTGATTATTTACTCAGCTTTGCATTTCTCTGTGATAGGAAGCTTGCATGTCACTGTCAGGTTTTGTTAAAACAGACAATTAAACTTGATAAAAGATTCTGAAAAATGTCTTCATTTTAATCAAACTAGTTGAAAAAAGGGAATTTCACTCCAGCTTTTTTGTGTGTGGAGCACAAGGCTTTTTGCTTTGAAACTTTTAATATAGAGAGAGAAGTTTTCAGGAATTCATTTATGCAAGTCTTTCATAAGTTAGAATAGATGAATATCTTTCACTTTATAGGGGAAATGTAAAGATATTGTTATTCTGAATATACATATTGGCACTGAACATTGATGGCTGCAGAGTTAGAATGTCTGTCCTTATGGCCATAAGGACATTCACCTTAGATTTGAGCCCTGCACTATCAGTGGGGAAATATTGGAGCCTCATCTTTTCAACCTTAAATTGTTCGACTTGAGCTTGTTGGATATTTCCACTAGACCTCCAACCACTGTATCTTAGACTGACTATATCAAACAATCAAACCATCAACCAAATCTCCCTCACAGCAGATCTTCAACATCCATATATAAACAATCTGTGATGGTAATCAGGTCAGTACCATGGAAGTAGGCCTTCAACCACTATATCTTAGACTGGCTATATCAAACAATCAAACCATCAACCAAATCTCCCTTACAGCAGATCTTCAACATCCATATAGAAGCAATCTGTGATGGTAATCAGGTCAGTACCATGGAAGAGATTATTTTGCTTTTTTCTTAAAGATGAATAGGACAAGGAAATATTGAGTTGAGACTCTGTTTTCTACGCAGTATTGAACTGTTGAAGGAAAGGCTTGAACCCAGATCCTTTTGCTTCTCCCACTCCTGCTCCAGGTATCGACCCTCCATCTCGAAGTTCCCCATCATCGTCAGCCAGGATTGCGGTCATGCGCAGACGGCAGAGGTCATACAGAAATACGTCAAGTCTCATAACATCACACATATAAAGGTAGGTCAGCATCTTTATCTTTATGTCAAGCCTTTGTATCATCTCATGTATAATGTCAGGTCATTGTTGAGAAGCGTTTGTACAAATGTTGTCATTGTGTCAAATCTGACATGGTATATAGAAAGATGTGACTTGCTCTCTCTCATTAATCAAAAAAGCTTAATGAAGGCAGTTGTCCACCAAGTGTTGTGTTTTTTATATGGAATTTCTCTCTCTTTTTTTTCTTGCACTGTCTCTTCCTTAATGCCTTACTGCCTGTCTGACCAACTGACCCATTCAAGTATCTAGAACGTTCCACTCTCTCTCTTTCCCGACAGCAACCAGATCTTAGTAACATTGTGCTGCCAGCCAGCAAGAAGAAATGGCTCGGCTACTACAAAATTGCCCGCCATTACAAGTGGGCTCTGGACCAAATCTTCGTCACATTCAACTATCCCGCAGTCATCATTGTCGAGGGTAGGTTGTCTCCTTGCAGTGGAGACTTAGTGGATATTTAAAAAAAAAAAATGAAAATTGTACTAAAAACAACAGAAATAGAGCAAATCATCTGAAACATGTCAACTTAAATTAATAGAAATGCTTGCACTCTATAATGGGTAAGGATCATTTTCTTTCTGTTTCTCTTCTTTTTATTCTTCTCATTTCTGAGACATCAAGGAAAAAACATAAAAAAAAAGTTTTAAAGTGAATGCATCAATTGCTGTTATGAAGTCTGTGTTGAATCCATATACATTTCATTCTTTGTCATCCATCATAACTATATGAGAGGAGGGTACACTGGCACCCACTTGCACTGAGGAAGTGCACTTAGAGCAAAGGCAATTTGAATAGGACTCAATTATGTCTAATTACACATTTCTGCTTCCTTTTTGCTGCAGGCGTCCTAAACATCTTTGTATCTTTTCATCGCCATCGCCATCATCATCATCATCATCATCATCATTATTATTATTATTATTATTATTATTATTATTATTATTATTATTATTATTATTATTATTATTATTATTATTATTATTATTATTATTATTATTATTATTATTATTATTATTATTATTATTGTTATTTGCGTCCTTTGTCATTCTTGTAAATATTATTTTATCATACATATTGTCATGTAAATTCTCTTCTTCCTCTACCCTTTGCAGATGATCTAGACATCTCTCCCGATTTCTTTGAATATTTTTCTGCCACGTATCCTCTGCTGAAGCAGGACCCAGACCTGTGGTGTGTCTCGGCCTGGAACGACAACGGCAAGCAAGGGATGGTGTCCACAGAAGCAGGTATGGTAGGCTGCAACAGTAACAACAACTTCACGGTGGTGGTTGCGATGATGATGATGATGATAATGTCAATAGATAAAAAACACAGGAAAATAATTGAATAATTTTAGATGGTGAGGATGATGAGAGGAGAGAGAAACTAATATGAATGGGTAGAATTGGTTGTGAGTATGTTTTCATGGCATTCACCCGTAACTCCACTAATGATTTCATAACCTTTTTTCTACCAATCCAGAATTGCTGTACCGATCGGACTTCTTCCCGGGCCTGGGCTGGATGATAGAGAGAAAACTCTACGTTGAGGAGCTGCAGAAAAGCTGGCCGGAGACGTGAGTCAAAGTTAAAAAACAAAAACAAACAAAGAAAACAAAAGACCAGTATCCTCTACAAGTTCCAAGCTCAAGATGCTATGCCTTTTCCGGAAAAGCCTGGAACATATTTGATCAAATTCACTGGATGATTCAAAATCTTAATGGGATAAAGTATTCTAGATTATAACGGGAAATTGCAACCCACTAAAGATATCTCTGCAAAGAAAATCATGACATTATACTAAAAGCAATGAGGGGTCAAGATGTGTGGAAAAATCAATATCGCCTACGCTAAAGAGCAAGGCCCCTGATTGATTGATTGATTATTGTCCAAAGTTACCAGTTTTTACTTTGAATGGAATTGGTTTTTAAAGTGAAAACACCTGAAACAGGTGGATCGCTTTAGGGCTTTACACCTGAACATCTACCTGTAGCTTCTGTTTAGACAAAATCTTTCACTTCAGATGAACGTTTAGTTGGTAAAATGGTCGAGTCTTTCACATCCGTGTGGTCTCTGTTTGGCTCTCATAATGATAAATCTGATGTTGAAATGATATGACTTGAGTGTGAAAAAACACTGGTCGCCATCCACCATATAAATGTGAAAAAAATTAGCAAATTGTTTAGAAACATAAATAACTCTGATATGATAATGCGTTTGGCATTTAAAAAAAAAAAAAATCACTTTGGAAAAAGTGGGAAAAAGAACTGGAGGCAGAAAACGTAAAGAAAGTAAAGTCATATTTATCAGAATCCTGTTATTCCCTCAGGTTCTGGGACGACTGGATGCGCCACCCGGACCAGAGGAAAGGGAGGCAGTGTATACGACCAGAGATCTGTCGCACCAGCACTTTTGGCAAGAAGGGTGTGAGCAAGTAAGGCATTTTATTAGTATTTTTTTTATCTCATTGAATATGTATCCTTTCATTTTAAACTAAAACCAATCTGCCTTATCTAAGCCTTATCTAAGCCTTATAATGCAGGGTGTGAGCAAGTAAGACATTTTATTATTATTTTTTTTTTATCTCATTGAATATGTATCCTTTCATTTTAAATTAAAACCAATCTTCCTTATCTAAGCCTTATAATGAAGGGTGTGAACAAGTAAGGCATTTTATTATTATTTTTATCTCATTGAATATGTATCCTTTCATTTTAAATTAAAACCAATCTGCCTTATCTAAGCCTCATAAAGAAGGTGTACTGGTAGTAAAATTCTTGTTATCCAAAAATGTAATAAAATTACAGCGCAGTTGAAATCTTCAATACTGTATAAAGAATAGTTAATTTGCATAATTCTTATCTTTTTATAGATCCTTTTAAACACTCATTATATTGTAGGTCAAAATGAAAGGGAAGTTATGCGTTTCTGCAAAGTACATGTACTTTTTTTTTTGTTTTTTTGTGTGAATTCATCGCCTTACACTGAGCTTCTAGAAGGCTCTTTAAGTAGCTTGGGGAAGAAGAGAGATAGCTGATTTCCATTATTTCTAATTATAGAATGACATTGTTTCAATGTTTATTTTTGACAAAATGAAGATACATAGTTTAAATAGTAATATGTTGCTACAGTCTTTCTCAGTCTGATAAGGAGTTAAAAGATAGACTTGGAAAGCTTTAAAAGCTTTATTATTTTTTTTTCATATAAAGTTAAGTCCAGTATGCTTTTTGTTTACTATTTTTTAACAAAAATACTTTTGGCTCTGATTTGTGGAAAATGATCTCACCAAATCCAACAAGATTATGCTACGGCCTTTTTTAAACTTCCTCAGAGGTCTCTACTTTGAGAAACACTTGAAGTTTATCAAGCTCAACATGGACTTTGTGCCGTTCACCAAGATGGACCTCTCTTACCTTTTAAAGGTACTGAAAAAAAAAAAAAATCGCATTTAACAAAAACTTATCAGCAATAGAATAGAGATTTGAAGACATAAATTGTGTCTGAACTAGATGTAATTAAGTATGCATCAGGATTGAAATGTAAAGTGGAATTTTCTCTTCTTTTTCCATTTATTTAAAAAAAAAAAAAACCATTGTATATCCACGGATAGTTTTCACACTTCTGCTTCACAGATAGACACGTTTAAACATTAATTATGACGGTGTTACGAGTACAAACAATAGAAAATCCGTCTGGAATATCCTCACGACAAGCAAGACCAATAATAAACTCTTCATGTTGTAACAAAGCAAATTTGTGTCCATTTAGTTTAATGACTGTAGGCATAGACTGAGGCAGGAATTCCAGGTAGAAGTCTCTGATACCAATAATCCCACCAACAATGGCAATCTACTGATCTCTTGAGTTCTTCTCATAGGAAGAGTCTAACTCAGTAACTGTCACTGTCAGCACGGCTTGTAAACACACCAGGTAGTGTGTACACTACAACGGATTTAATATTCAGATAGCGCCATCCAATATTAAAAATATTGCAAAATCTCATCCAAACCAACTTTTTTTCTTCCTGCAGGAGAACTACGACCCTATGTTCAAGAAGAAGGTGTACAGTGCACCTGTCCTCACTGCTGATCAGGTGCGCTCCGGTGCCGTGGCGACTGAGAAGGTCGTCAGGGTGGAGTACACCGGGAAAGACAGCTTTAAACGCCAGGCTAAGTTGCTGGGTATCATGGATGATTTTAAGGTAGAGATTGATGTCCCTCAATGGTCATGCTTCTTCATGCTGATGATATTAAAAAAAAAAACCCTAAAGATTGACATCTGCAGTTCGCGCTAGTAGGAAAAGATAAATTTATCTAAAGACAATACTCATATGTGGGACTGTTAAATAGGTTCAGGCAATCTCTAAAGTTAACTTGCTTTTGTGCTCAGAGCTACCATAATTTAGATACAAGTATGATACTGTTTATTGATATTTATATATACTTCCCCCTCCCTACTGACTGATGTTGCAAAGTTGGGCCAAACCGAACACTGGCTGCGAGCTCTACAGAGACCATTTATTGATATTTCAGTCCTGCTCTCTCATCAGAGGAACAAGTGTAGTTAGTTTATTTAGTTGATTCCCAAACTATTTTAGATCCTTTTATCAGGGAAGAAAATTTTCCGAAAATTTATGGAATTCCATATATTTTGTGACTTTCCTTAAATCCTGTTCTTGTGCCAGACGGAAACTTTTTCAGTAATGTTGAATGTCTCTAAAATTTTACGGAAACAGAAATAGTGAAAATATAATTGTACCACAAGCACGATATTTTTCCGTCATCAAGCATCAACTTGTGTGAAAGTATAAAACTTGGCGATATAATATACTGATAACATATATTTTTTGTATTTTTATTCATATTTTGAAGTCCGCTATTGAGATTTGTATTGTGGTTGAAACTGTCCAAGATATTTGTGCCATTGAGTTGTTTACTTTATCACATATTGGTCAGAAAAACTTTATTTCCAACAAAAGATCATTTTTATTTTTTTTCATCTAATTGTATATAATACGAACACACAATGTTTTTTTGGTGGATACATTATCTAAATACAGTGGGTTATTAAGATCAATGGAAAATCCTAAGTAGAGCTAGATCTCGAGCAAATCTAGATCTTGATCTGACTCTGGAAATTGGGCGTGACACGACATGCGACTAATTGTAGATTAAGCAGGTGATTTTCATGCCAAAGCAAATAATTATAGATCTTGATCTAGATCTAAATGTCAGATCGTTATTTTTCTTTTTACCCTACCAGGATCTGGTGGGGCCTAGTGATAAGTTTTAGACCTAATTTTTAGTGACATGTTTAGCTCAAATGTGTTAAGAAAAGATAAAGATGAGAGCAGTGCTCAGTTTGTAAGCTAGACTATAGGCTTTTATGTTTACTACGATGAGTAAACCTTAATGGTGCATCAGTTGAGTCAGTAAAACACACAGAGCAGTAACATTTGAGGGACACAGCAGCTGCTGTGGTTGGGCTACAACAGGTCATTTAACCTCTTGGTCTGAGCACAGAAAAAAAAATACACATGGATAAGCTATTCAGTAAAAATAAAAAAAAAAATTCTCCACAATCATGGCTCTGTTTACAATAAAATTTTGTTTAAATTAAGGGGGGTGGGAGAGAAGGCGCCTACGCGGCTTGCATTGACCAATTTAAAAAAAGTTCAGTAAAAAATGTCCAGTTCTCATTCCCGTTTCATCATTTTTTTACAATTCATCAGATTTCACATAGGCACTTTTTGTTGGAATTTAGAATCTTTGAAAGAGTGTTCAGAAAAATATCTACATACCTAAACAACTTAGGAAAATACAGCACCAGCTGATTTCTCTGTAACGAGCTTCACATTACTCTTGGGTATGTTGAATAGTAATGTTGGGTTTCACTTAGTATTTCTTAAGCTGTAGGCAGCACAAAGGACATGTCTCACAAGCTGCTTGTCACCCTCACAGTCTGTCAAGATTCAGCAGAAGTGTGGCAGACAAGTCCCAGCTTTGTTACTGCACAGTTGATGGGGCTTAAGGGGCTCTGAAAGTTTTTAAGTGTTGTGTGTTCATGGGAGCTCTCAGTAAATTTAGATGTTTTTTTTTATGAATTTGTAAACTATCTTGTTTTTAAGGAAATGGATATCAATAGTATCTAAATCCATTCTTATTTCGGTTTCTCAGGCTGGAGTCCCGCGTGCTGCGTACCGCGGCGTTGTCAGCTTCATGGTTCAGAACCGCAGAGTCTACCTAGCGCCGCCACAGACGTGGTCAGGCTATGACCCATCATGGAGTTGACACCTCTTGCATCATCAGCCCGATTGGCTTATCAAGATGAGCTCTGTGATTTTGTGTGCTAGCCCAGATATGTGTCGCCTTCTCACTGCTTTGCTGTCTGGACAGCTTACATACACACAAAAAAAATTAAAGACAAAAACTACCAAAACCACTTAACAGCTTCATGTAGACATTATAGATTATAGTGTTCATCGGGGATTATGATAAATCCGACATTGACATATGATTTGGCAGTGAGGTGTCTTTCACCGGCGACTAGAATAGCTGCAACATTGTCTGTGATTGGCTGGTTTCGGAGCACATTCCTGATCTGCCGATTCTGAAGATTTTTACTGATCTTGCCATCATCACTCCAATCCCTAGTATCATCTCACAGCGTCTTCAGCCAGCCATGACCGGTTTGCCATATTTCTGAACCCCTTACCCCTCCCCATGAACATCTTCCTCACTTGCTCACAACTGCTGATACTGGTGTTTATATTCCTTGGAGCGGAGAAACTTTAACCACAGCTTCATATTCTGGTTCATTTGCAGAGAGAGAGAGAGAGGAATATGGATCATTGTCTATTTATTGAACTCACTGGACTGAAAGAAGGATGGGTCTCTTGCAAGAAAACTCGTGCTGGGTTGCGTGGTTTCTTTGAGACCCTCAGTCTTTTCCTGCATCTGTTTTCATCGAATATTGTTGATAAAGATTTTTAATGGAAAACCAAGCCTTGTACTATGACCATTTTCTGAGACACTTTTTCTGTTGCTGTTTGAAATTCAACTCAGGATCTCTTGATAGCTGTATCTGTCTCTGTAAACAGTAAGGAATGTGAAAATTTCTGTTGGTTTTTTTAAAATTTTAAATAGTTCAAGCATGCCAATATTGAATCAAATAAAGATTATGTTCCTTTGTCATACATATCTTTCTAATTTCAGTATATGTATTTTCCCAAAACTGTTATTAAGTACTGTGGGTGGCAGTTGCTATAATCACTGATCAATTTGTTATTTTTACAAATCGAAAGCTAAATTTGAATAGATTGCTTTGATTCCGATTGTAGCATAAAGGAAATATTTTGGTACCTTCAATAGTTTGATAAACTTGAATGAGAGCAATCCACCTATGTGTATTCCTTTTTTCTTGTCTCATTTCTTAATTCTTCGAAAGGGGAAGGATGGATCATTATTGAAGGAAAGAAAGATTTAATGAACTTGTTTGTGGGTTAGTATACATATGCACATAATATGGATTTAGAATTCATCAGAAAACCCTTGGATTTTTGTGTGAATTTGTTAATGTATGAATGAGAAAGCCAAAGAAAAGATCTAAAGCCTGACCAGTGTTTACATCAATGCTTGATGGTGTGCGCCTGAACTGATTTTGCTAACATTTTGAGGATCTGATGTATCATCAACGAAGGATTAGAGAAATATACATCAAACGGATGAGTATTCGCGTCACATATTAGGCAGTGGAGTGCCTTTTCTCCTTTTTTTGTTTTTTGTTTTCCTGCATAATGAGGATTTTAAACTGGTTTTTTTAATCATTATTTTTGTCTCCTTCTGTTGCACAGAGACAAGTTCTGTTGATTTTCTTCTTTGAGGCCATTTTCAAATTCTTTTTTTTTTTTTTTATTTCAGTTGTTTTAAAACTACTAGAACAGTCAGAGTGTCTACATGACTTACTGTGTTTGCCTAAACAGAATTGTGTTTTCTAGCCACTGAAATGATAATAAGTTCGGTTTGCAAAATGTGTTTCAGATGAAACAGAGCTGAAAAAATAAAATGATGCCAAACCCATTTTGGGGTTAAAACAGAAACTTTCTAAAAGGAACTGATCAAGCTGAATCCTGGGCTTCTAAGTGTTGGTTTGAGATGTGTTTGTGTATGTGTGTGCAATGGAATAATATACCACGTCTTTAGCCTGGTTTTGTAATCATGAAATATTACATGGGAACCATTGATCATGATGGCCTGAACAAGTCCAGATTTCTGATCAATTATTTGTCCAACCAACAAAGAGACTTTATTTTTATTCTTTAATTCATGGGCATTTAAAATAAACATTTGTTATGAGATATGCCTCTTATAACTGCTTTTTATTCTTTACGCACAAAACCTTTTCAATTATGCTATCTCAGTCTGTGGTTAACTGTCATATGCAGCACTAAATAGTCCTTAGATACGAATGGGATTTGTTATTTGATTTGATCAGACTGCCTCTCCATGTGTGTAAATGAGCTGAAAAATTATATTTCTTGGGTATCAGAGATAAATCAGATACACAAAGATTAGGCAGCTGTGTGATAGTTGAGGTGATAACAGAACAAACTTGAGGGATCTAAAGATGCAAGTGATTGTTAATTGGGTTGAAGGACGGAAAGAGGAAATGGTTTTGACAAGGAATAAGACTCTACTCTTGGACGGAATAAGCCTCAACTCTTGGACGGAATAAGACTCTACTCTAAGAGGGAATAAGACTCTACTCTTGGACGGAATAAGCCTCAACTCTTGGACGGAATAAGACTCTACTCTAAGAGGGAATAAGACTCTACTCTAGGACGGAATAAGACTCTACTCTAGGACGGAATAAGACTCTACTCTAGGACGGAATAAGACTCTACCCTAGGACGGAATAAGACTCTACTCTAGGACGGAATAAGCCTCAACTCTAGGACGGAATAAGCCTCTACTCTAGGACGGAATAAGACTCTACTCTTGGACGGAATAAGCCTCTACTCTAGGACGGAATAAGACTCTACTCTAGGA
Source organism: Elysia crispata (assembly GCA_033675545.1). Lineage (NCBI taxonomy): Eukaryota > Metazoa > Mollusca > Gastropoda > Plakobranchidae > Elysia > Elysia crispata. Next base: position 130,549 of record JAWDGP010006888.1, read on the forward strand.
CGGAATAAGACTCTACTCTAGGACGGAATAAGACTCTACTCTAGGACGGAATAAGCCTCAACTCTAGGACGGAATAAGCCTCTACTCACTCTAGGACGGAATAAGACTCTACTCTAGGACAGAATAAGACTCTACTCTAAGACGGAATAAGCCTCTACTCTAGGACGGAATAAGACTCTACCCTCCGGCACCAGTATTGAGGGACAATATTATGGATGTCCAATCTCTAGTGTTCTATTTTGGGAAATTTCACCTGGTTTTAAAAAGCATTAAAGAGGACATACATTGTACAATTGAGTACACAAATGCTTCAACCAATTTAGACATTCTAAACTTCTGTCCTCATCCAAGATTCCTTGAATAGTTTCCAGTTGTTGATGATCTGATAGAGCATAAGCTTTCAACACAGACATCAGGTTTTGTAAGATACAATTAAAACATGTTGTAGTTGAAGTGCCCAAGATTTATTCCATCTGTATTTTTCCGTCTTCTTTCTTCTTTTCAAATTTTTTTTAGAACAGGACAAGGTCTAGTACTGCTTCTACTTTTTGTGACAGTTTCAAAATTTTTAAGATATTTTTTTTTGTTTCTTTATGTAAAGTTAAAAAAAAAAAGATGCTTTGCTTGGGTGTGTTTCATGTTTTAAGACTTTCTGCCGTGACATGTTTGACCACTGGGATCATAGATGTTTTATTCTAGATGACCTGGATGCTATTTATAGCTCTACATTATGCTATAGCATGTGAAGTATGCTTTAGTTTATGTGCAATGCCAAATATTCTCTGTAAAAAAAAGCAACGAGTGAGATGTTGCAACAACCACATTGTATGTTGTGTTCTCTCAGCAGCTTCAGGGGAGAGTGGCAAATGAATCACAAATACAATCTTATATTCTGTGGAGGCAAAATAGTTCGAGTTGTCAAAGAAGTTAAATGCTCTTTCAATGGCTTGTTTCATTACAAAACTGATTATTTTAAACTTTTCAACAGGAAATGTAGATGTGATTGATCAGATATTGTATTATATATGTTATGAGAGTGTTGGAGTATGAACATGTTTTTAAAAGTAAATTTGTGAATTTATGATAATTTATTCATAAAGAAACACCTTATCGTGACCTTTGATTGGATCGGACAGTGTAGGGGATGCGATTCCACCAAGAGTTGTGCTACTCTGTTACTAGTCCTGAGATTTTTAGAAAATGACATAAGTGCTATTTTGTCGTCAAGTATTCCCCCTCCCTCCTATTCACCTGTTAAATGTAATGCTCTGAATTGAAGCGTTGTATCTCAGAACAGTGGCACCAGTGGAAGCTTTTTGGATTGGTTAAAGTTTTTCAGCATCGCGCTAGTAGAACTCACAACTTGTAACTAAGTAGCATAAAAGTTTGGGAGTCGCATCATTCTATTGGACCTGTATTTCTTGTATCTGTGATCGGGTGGTTGAGTTTTCAGCATTCATGATGACCCTGACCATCGAGTGCCTTGGAAGATTAGTGTGAGCTTGTGTAAACTGTAGCGAGAAAAAACATGCAGAATTTTATTGAGAAGTCTCTTACACCAGGAAAAGCCCTTGCAATGCTATTTATTTTTCTGTTGTTATGGCACTTTTTAAGCTCTTGACACTGACGGAAGTGTGATGATTGTTCTTGTAAGAGTGTGGAGTGTGTTCGCATGGTTCAAAGTCTAGCTTGAAATTGATGGATTAATTTTGTTCTACTATAGGGTAAGTTTTCATGCTAAAAAAGTATGAGATTACTTCTCACGCATTTATTATACTGATATTTATTTTTTTTTTATAAAAAAACTTATTTATTTTAAGTTATGACATAAGGATGGCACTTCATGATAAACAGAAGAATATGCGGATAATCAGCTATGTTGTGGTTGTAAACCCCATAACTTTCTGCTGCTTATCATCGCATACAAAAATTAATAATTATTTGTAAATAACACCAAGGCTATTTCAGTTAAATTTTTTAAATCTCCTCTTCTTCATTTTTTCACTTATGCACCATACTAACATTCAGACTTAAATAATCAAACTGAAAAATAAACAAACACACAACAAAACAAAACAGAACAGAACAGCAAAAACAACAACAAACCACAAAACTGAACAGAATGCTAATATGAGGCTAAGGTTAGGAATTTATTGCTTTTTGAAAGAGAAAAAAAAAAGTCTCTCTGTACAGCTGATTAGTTCTTTTCCATTTTTGCAGTTCAAGAGGCAATAAAGGTGCAGGGCTATAAATGCCAAAATCTTTGAATGTGTTAGGAGAGATGTGACTCCTCATTTTTGGCTGTGTGCGAGATGTACATGTATCTGGGTTGTAGCACTGTTACACTCCAACAACTGATATTTCTGACAAGAGGTTGGAGTGGTTTGAGATAAGCGGTTTTAGATAAGTGGTTTGAGATAAGCATTCAGGGGCTTGAAGACAAGGCTCAAGTAAGTTTTTCATTCGTTTGCTTCATTTCCTTCAAAAGTGTATTTCAAACAAACATTATTTATGTCCAATTCTGGGCCTATAAGAGATATTTTAGCGACACGGCTATGTGTAAAACCCAATTTGACTGTTTTCAAGTGATATTGTTCATGATCTCTTTCTCACTGTGCCTGCTTCTGAGAGACAATCAGGAAAAATTCTAACAGTTTTGAGGTACTGTTTGACACGAATGTCTTATATATGGTATGGTTTGATGTACGGATTGAGTTGTATAAATTGCTGCATTGATTCTTAAGCCTGGCTGAACTTGCTTGTTTTTTATAATATATTCTGATGCTAGAGGCTAGAAGCATGGCTTGATCACATGTCACTGGCGATATGATTTTATTCATCAGTTCAAATATTTGATCAGATGCATGGTTTAACATTCAGATTATTTGGGTTTTTTTTTAAGTTCCCATGTACAAATTTTACTTCATGCTTTGGATTTCCCTATTATTATATTCTTTTTCTTTGCATTTTCTGTGAGATTCAGCATCATTCCTATTTTGGCCCTATGAGTTTTCTTGAAATCTGGGGCGACGGATGGTCAGCCCTAATTAAGGTGCAATTCACTCATACTGACCTTGCTTTTCCAGACAATTTGCATGAATCGGCACAGAGTTTTAAGGCTTTGACATGTGATATGATGTGGCTTAAACTACTGAGAATCTTGCAGAGGTGTCTCAAGTTTTGTGTGTGGATTCAGCATTATCTTTTTTTTTTGTTGTTGATTATTGAGGCATCAAATACATGTATTTCTGTTCAAACGACCAGTTAACTGATGTTAGGGTAGGGTCCCATTTTATCAGGCCACTTGCTAGCTTGATGTATAAGCTTAGGAGACAGACAAATATAAACAGAAGTAGTTTATCTCTCAACAGTGACCGTTTATCGGAGTCATTCTCCCATACTATGTTTTTTAGTAATTAATGAAGTTTTTATGTGATCCAAGAGTGAAGTTTTAACACTTCTGACAAGTTTATAGCTCAGACCTGGATGCTGCCACAACTATTCGTTTATCTGTTTTAAGAGACGTTAGAAATTGTGAAGTCAGAAATATTTTACCGTAGCTGACGTGTATATTTCATCAAGTGCAAGTTAACAAAACAAAACACATACACACACAAAAGAAGGTAAATGACTTTAAAAAAATATATAATGACCACAGTTTTTTTTTAGTGTTCTTTCAAACTTTGTTTTGCTGAAGCTAAGGTGATACTTTGCCAATTAATTTTAGCTTTCTCGAAGTTATGTACATGTATATATTATTATATACATACACTTGTGTGTACCAGTGAAGCACCCATGTAGCATGTAGATAATTGCCTTTTCTCGAACAGTGAGTGGATTAGGTTAGCAAGTGCAAAATCTACTCGTACTGCATGCCAGGTGATAAATGCTACAATATTGTTACCCTTGACTCTTTTAGCTTCTGTCTCCATTTATATTATTTATTTTATAACTTATTTCTCCCAATTTCTAGCTTCGTGTGTTCTTCATCATACAATTCTGATGCATGTTCATTTCATGTAATTTTTTAAAAGTCATTATTCTTCAATTTTTATGCACTTTTCTTCATCCCATAATTTTCCCGATTTGCCATCATTCTATTCAGACATTCTTGTAAATGCTTTGCCAGTGAACTATGCACCAAATATCTTACCATAGAATAATGTATCATGACTTCAGTGTAAACCTTTCTATTTTGTTTCATGTCTTTTATGACTTAGATAAGTGTTGAATGAGAGGGGAAAGAGACGTCTATTGTATAAACCAATAAAGCAAGTTTTCTTCCTTGCTGAGTCCTCTATAAGTAGTTACAGATCAATAGAACCCTGACAAGTGTGAACTCTTTAATGCAGCAGTCATACAATTAACTAGATTCTAACCAATTCTGTGACATATTCAAGAACAGGCTCACTAACAATGAGCTGAAATTGTTTCTGAACTCGTGCAATGCAGATTGGTGTTAGCGAGATGGTTGGTCAATCTGATGAATCTCACTGTCAGTAGACCAGCAATGAATTTCTCTGTTTCTCTATGTGTGTTTGTGTTATGACTGGAGACTGTGTTCACTTGACTGGAATCTGAGACTTGTTATGAGAAGGCCTTGAGCAAGAGGCAGACACCTAATATAGGGTAAAGATTGTAGTGCATTATTATGTGAGTTGACGTGCAATTTGCTCGAGATTGGTATATCTGATACTGAATACAGATGAAGCCAATGTTTGGACCAGCAGATTAATACATGCTCGCGCACATGATTTTTTTTTCTCCTTCTAATACCACTAAACACAGCATCTTATACCAAATTTTCAGTTTTGATTGTTGCTGTTATATGAACATTATTGTTATAATTATGAATATTATTATGAATAATATAATAAAAGATTTTAAATAAAATTGATCATAATGTAAAAGAGTTCTCTTTTTTTAAAATTAATTTTGCGTGTATATATATATATAAGAGAGAGAGAGAGAGAGAGAGAGAGAGAGAGAGAGAGAGAGAGAGAGAGAGAGAGAGAGAGAGAGAGAGAGAGAGAGAGAGAGAGAGAGAGAGAGAGAGAGAGAGAGAGAGACACACACACACACACATACACTCACACTTGAGAGAAATTTGATGAACTAGACAAGCATTCTGACATTACTAAATTGGAGATTATATAACATTAAGGCAATACAAAGTAATCAAAATATTATGTTTATGAATTCTTGAATTGCAGCTACAAATCTTCCTTAGAACACAAGCAATTTCATGACTGATATATTCTGATAATGCCAAATGATGCGAAACATAATGGTATGATTGAATTGATATATAATGAGAATGAGGTATAATGATATGATTGAATTGATATATGAGAATGAGGTATAACGGTATGATTGAATTGATATATAATGAGAATGAGGTATAACGGTATGATTGAATTGATATATAATGATATAATGCTATGATTGAATTGATATATATTGAGAAATAGGGCTGTCACTCCCTTCTGTTAAAATCATTTCCAAAAGCTGCCAAGCTCAGGGCTTGATCTGAACCTGCGCTATATACAAACATAAACTTGTAAATTCCAGAAGACCTCTATAGGTTTATAGAACAAACAGTTTTCAAGTCTTTTCTCTTCTAGCATGAAGTCTAAGCAAAGGTGGAGAAGTAAATATCATTATCATTAAGGGTGTAGGAGTTTCCCCGACTTGACCCATGCGGCACATTGAAAGAGCTTTTAATCATTTTTAATGCCATATGTGTAGCGACCCCACAAAATGAGACCTTATACTACAGACGACTAAGTGAGAAATGGTCATTTTTCTGAAGCAGGCTTGAAATCCTCATTTTTCAACATACTTTTATTTCTGAAACAATACAAAAGTTAGAAATTTGAACAGCATAAAAAGTGAATATTTCAAACTTTCATTAGGAAAATTGCATTTACTCCAAAATTTCTCTGCCACAAACGCTCTCATTTCATGACGTTGCTACACATATTATATGATACTAGTTCTGTTCTGGTGCCTTTGAGTGACATTGGCAGGAAGAACTGTTTCTCAACAAATCCCGATTCAGGCTTTGTGACCGCTGTGCTGGGTCTCCTCTAACCAGCCGTATACTGGGCTTCACAAGAGTCAAACACTACAGAAATGTTTCCGACTAGAGGTCATGAAAGATGAAGATAAACCTTTGCATGAGATGCCATCCTAAATATCTTAGCGACCCAAACAGGGAGGCAATCCACATTAATCTCACTTATTTCCCCGCACTAACAGGTAACACAGCAAAATCTGCTGTCCAAACTTCCTCTAGCAACAAGGGGCGTGACTGGAGCCTCCACGTGAACTGCTCTATCAGACACCTGGACCAGGATTCAAAATTGCCACTCAAGATTTACACAACCAAACCTGAAAGTTGATATACATAAGTAGCGGCATGTCACCGAGCTTGATTCATACTATTTTAGCCGGCAGATAAATCCATGAACTGAACAAAATGAATTTATGTTGACTGGCATAAAATACACCGCAGACATGAAGTCGTCCAGGCACATTAGGCACAAGACAGAATATTCAATTACGATCCTGATTTATTGACACCTGTGGAAGTTTATTTTTAACCCTTTAAAGTGGAGACAGTTTGTCATTTTTCAGAATTCTTATGTCGATAAACCAAAGACAAAACCAAATGAAATAAAACACTTGTAAGCTCCTTGTGCCTCTATTATGGTGGGGGTTTCATGTAATTGCAAACTGGAAAAAATGATTTGTCTTTTCATATCAATAATTTCATGAAATAAAATTTAATAAGGAAAATGTCATTACAGTTTATACATGGGAAAACTTAGAGAGAAAAACATTGACCAGATTCATTTTTAAGGAATATTTCAAAGTGGCTAGATTAGTCAACAATATTTTGATGCAAATACTATCTCCTATTGTTTCTTTACTTTCAAATTCCATTTTTTTTAGTGATTTGATGATTTATGACACCCTACAAACAAAAGGTGTTTCAATAAAAATATTTTTTTATGATCCTAAGCCTCTTGACTACAAATTACAACAAAGGAAAGAAATTACAGAGCCCAATGTAAATTTGAACACATGTACAAAAATCACTTCACACATATTTTTCTTCAAGATTTCAATTCCATATTCAGTGGTGAAATAAAATGATATCTACCTGCATGTGATCTTCACTGTGACAGCAGATATAAGGAATCAAGATTTCACCTACAGTTATACTACTTTGAAGTACTTAGCTCTGTCCACCACTCAGAACCAATGATTCAGATGGTGCCCGTTTTATTTCATTGCAGAACAATTTTTCCTTTTAAACTGCAGTATATAAAATCTTTTTGCTGACTTGAATAAGCACATCTTCAAGCATTGGATGATAGTTTTAGTACTTGTGAATGGTTTAGTTCTTCTATGCAAATGTTATTGCATGTTGTCATACTTGGGTGGACACATTCATGGGTTTGAGCCCCATGCTGTCTGTAGATGAGGGTAGGGCTTTATCTTTTTAAATATTCCTGATAGAGACAAAAAAGGTCTACGCTAGGATCACATGTTGTGGGACTGGCTATATCAAAAAGGTCTAAGCTAGGATCACCTGTTGTGGACTGGTATATCAAAAAGGTCTAAGCTAGGATCACATGTTGTGGACTGGCTATATCAAAAGGGTCTAAGCTAGGATCACATGTAGTGGACTGGTATATCAAAAAGATCTAAGCTAGGATCACAGACTATATTAATCAATACAGTTGTAATAAACTTAACTACTGAGAAATGCCCATTTATGCTCTAGCTTATGTTTTGATGAGATTTTTGAGACTTTGACAAGAGAAAGAGCAGTTCTCTTGAATTCCCTCAATGTTTTTGGTTGAAAATTCATTAAAAAAAAGCATTCAGTAAGGATAAATTGGATTTTGCGCCTTCCTCTTCAAACTTCTAAAGGCAGCAGATCAAGTGTTTTGTGACAAAGCCCTTACATAATAATATGAAATAAACCACATTTAAACAAATAGAAATGGATAAGATAGAGGACATGAAACTTAAAAGATCTTTAAGAAAAAAATAAGTTGTGAGGAAAAGACAGAATCATGTAAATTTATGCAAAATTTTATATTATAAACTCCTCACAAGTTTATTGTCATATCCTAAAATTTTCTTGGTGAGTTTCGCTTCACACAAAACTAAACTTAAAAACAGCATATATGCTCTTCCAGAGCTATTCTGAGTAAATTGATGTACCCAATGTCTTGGAGTGTTGAATACTTCTAGGTTTGTGAGTGTGACAACAAAAAAAATGGAGGTCCAAGGTATAATAAAATGCCTTTAAGAATACAAGTATTGCCATCTAGGATACTGCCAGACCAAACTCTCTGTCTCTCCGTACACTTTACCCTTTGTGCATTAAATTGAGCAAAAATAAAATTAAAAAAAACTTGAGTGTAAGAATTCCAACTAATATATCCTGGTAAAATACAACTCCTGCATTTACTTTCCTTTCTCCACATTTTCTTTTCATTTAGTCAGGGGCAATAATTCTGTAATTCCCTGCTTTGCGATCTGAAGCATCACCCCAGTTCACTGAACCAATCCCTAATAATCCTTGTTTTACATCCTTTACCTCATTTAATAATGAAACATTTCCACTGAAAGGAAAGTTTGCAGAAAGCGATTAGGATTTGTAAAAGTCCAATACCGCTTCATCTGAAGCAGAGAAACCATAATGCCCCAGAACAACATTTAGGAATGATATTGCCTTTTGCAGCTCCATAATCAACCCGTCTGTGGGTCCAGACTTCTCAATAAATGACAAACAAAATTTTATTTACAGAAATGCCAGAGTTTATGTTTTAGAACACTGATGAATTGAAAAAGTATCGCACTAAATACCAAACGATTTCAGGCTTTTAGAGCGCAGATTTAACATGGCCTTACCAAGCACAGTAGATATAAAAATGTGAGACGCAAACTCACCCTAACAGCTGGATATGTATAGAAGAGGTTACAAACTTCTGATTGTCTCTCACCACAAGCAAGATAGCTCTGTGGCTAAGTTAAGACATAATTTCATCTGAATAGCTTAAAATATTAACAATAATGATTCTATTTATATTGAGCCTTTCTTTCAGCAATTGCCATCTTCGACTTGACGGTAAAATACAAGCAAAATTTTGGCAAACCTTAGGAAGGAGGCAAACCAAACCATGAGACTATTGTTCAATGTAACTCCACATCTACCTGAAGTCGCATGAGGCCTATCACACGCAGAACAGTAGATGGTAAATGTCCATCAGATTTGTGATTCTGCACTTGATCGAAGTCTAGTTTTTCCCGTATTCTGCAACCCCATGCTCTGTCCTGGTTGTTTTTCCTCTGCTCTTTCAACGTAATCTAAACCCAGAGTTAATTGCTGCTGCTAAAATCACTTCAATCCCTTACTTGAGGTGAATGTTTTCCAAGACAGCCCTCCCAGCCACCGTTTCATGCCTTCAAGAGTTTGTATGTATATTAGAGTTACCAAACTTGGCTATGGCTTTACCGGTTTAACTTTGCCACTGTCCATTCAACACCCCCTCTCCCTCCCCACACACACATCTTTTTTGCCCAGAATGAAGAGTCAACAAAAGCCTCATCTAAATATAGAAGCTAGTGACCATGGCTGCTGTTTCGAGGGTACATCCTCTTTGGTGTCGACGATCTGGAAGCTGTCACAGACTGTCTTCTTGCAGTAGACGAAGAACATACGCTCTGACTTTGTGAGGAGGGAGTCAAGGTCAAACTTGAGTCTGGTTGGAGACAAGGCAAAGGAGTTAGATAGTTTGATGTAGCCAATATGCTAAAAAAAAAATCCCTGTGTTATAGCCTAAACAAAATAAACTATTTTAATTTCTCTGAAAAATATAAAAAGGAATGTCATAAGCAAGTAATTCTTGTCGATTTTAGTTTACTAGCCTCTCGCCGACATTAGTTTATATGACTCATAAGAATTCTATCCATTTTTCAACGCGCCCGGCTGCACAAGATTGCTCTGTGTTGTGTTTTGTCTCCTTCAGGTCATGGATAGATTGAAGCAGAGTTTAAGGTGACCTTGAAGTTGACAGTTTAACCAAGAGTTGAAAATTATGACAGAATCTACCAAATGTCTTACGGATGAAGAAGATAAAAAAGTATTAAAGGAGTAAAATTCACTGTACAAGAAGGACAGAACTGCTTACAAAGCTGTAATAAACAAATGAATTAAAAAAAAGAAACTATTGTAAAAAAATCCAATCGCTACTTTATACTTCAAGAAATATTAAATTACAGCCACAATAGAGAAGATAGAGAAAAGAAAAAGTAAAAAGCAAGATAAGAAAGCAGAGGAGACAGAGGAGGAAAAGAAAAAGAAGAACAAGAACAAGAAAGAAGAAGAAGAACAAAGAAGAAGAAGAAGAAGAAGAAGAAGAAGAAGAAGAAGAAGAAGAAGAAGAAGAAGAAGAAGAAGAAGAAGAAGAAGAAGAAGAAGAAAAAGAAGAAGAAGAATAAGAAGAAGAAGAAGAAGAATAAGAAGAAGAAGAAGAAGAAGAAGAAGAAGAAGAAGAAGAAGAAGAAGAAGAAGAAGAAGAAGAAGAAGAAAGAAAATGAAGAAGAAGACGAAGAAGAAGAAGAAGAAGAAGAAGAAGAAGAAGAAGAAGAAGAAGAAGAAGAAGAAGAAGAAGAAGAAGAAGAAGAAGAAGAAGAAGAAGAAGAAGAAGAAGAAGAAGAAAAAGAGAATGATATACAATAGAGCACTCAAGCCAAATGTCTGTGTTGCGGCCCCATCACTCACGAGTTGAGATAGCTGAAAGCCTGGCCACAGTCCAGGCAGAGAAAGAAATCATCGCGACACTCCGTGAGAACTGTGGCACACATGAACACTTCGAACGTGTAGTCTTTTTGAGTAGTGGACGAGCCCACCGTGCGTGTGTCTCCACCTGGACAGAAGAATAACATGACTAAGCACATGATCATACATTTTAGAATCTATTAATATGGAAATTAAAGACACCTGATAGCTCTGTTAGAAAGTGCATTGACAATCAGGAGGTCCTTGGTTTGCTTCATGGCTGAGACATTTTTTGGTTGGGTTGGATGCCATATAACCCTGATAATTTCTGGTCTGACACAGAGTCTGAATAATATTTCCTTAAATTAGGGGATTATAAAGTTGGTGCTTGTTTTTTTCTTTTTAGCCTCTAAATTAGAGGATGTAATAAGATCAAAACTACATAAACCGCTTTTTCTTTATCTGTTTTGTCGCGTGATAAATAAATAAACTTGAGAGATTTAAACCTTCAACCATTTATCTTCCCATCTAGGCAGCACAATCTCTGTCTTGGAACTACCCAACCTTCTTATCTATAAAAGTATTTGATAAATAATGAGACTTGAGAGATTCGAACTAAGAATCACGTGCCTTCAAATGGTCCCTGCTACCAGCCTCCCTCTCACCTACCTGTATTCTCAAACTCCCTCCTCTCCTCCCTCATGACAGCCCTTTCAGCTTCCAGGCTAGAGAGCTCCAAGTGATGACTAGACAGAATCTCGAAGCAGCGCAGGGAATCCTGGTAGCTGAACTCACGCTTAAAGCCGAGGAGGAGCCACCTGCGCAGAAATCAGAGAACCATCGTGTTAAACCTGGAAACAATTCCATGAGTAAAAGTCCCATATTGCTCACCTTTAAGTTTCATGAAAGCTATTTGCAGAGTAATCAGAAAAATATCCTATTCAAACTTGAAATGATTCCATAAAAAAGCCCCATATTGCACATATGCATAGGAACTAAGAAATGTTCATAAAAACGGTTTGCAAAGTAATTAGAAAGATATTTCATAAACATCATCTCTTGACAGGTAGTAATAAAACAAAAGCTTTCTAAAATTTGCAGGGGCTAAGATAAAATGTAAGAATCCTCTTCTGCTGGTCTATAAATAGACCAGGAAAGTGTCATAAAATCATTTGCTGAGCATGCAACAAATCAAAATAAGCTTTCAGATGAAATATTCTTAAGAAAAATTGGAGTTGTGTAGAGCAAAGAACTTAGATTCCAAAACTACATGCTGTGTCCTTAAGAAAACCACTTCTTTCCTTTCACAAGTGAATGTGTACTTACTCAAGCTGGGGAAGGAGCAACAGGCAGATCAGCATTCTAGCCATATCATGTATCCGTTTAACTCTATTAAAAATTCACCCAAGCTTTGGCTCCTCCAAGCCCCTTGGCTTCTGAAAGCAATGTTCATTTTGCTCATAAAAGCTAAATGTGGACAATCTAAAGGTCTAAAAAAAAAAGCTGTCTGAACGATAATGTAAATTAAAAAAAAAAAAATAAAATGAGATGGAAAGTACATGAACACCTCTTGATTAACCAGAGATGGTTATGTTGGATACAAAATTTGAGCAGCATATTCTTTGACGGACACAATAATTGGCTAGAAACACTTTATCAACCAAGCAATCCAACTCACCTGTGGCAGAAGAACAGATTTCCCAGGTCGATAAGCTCCAAGTGTTTGAGCAGAGCCGGGTCCATCTCCTTCAGTAACATGCGCACAAGATCTAGAGAAGGATAAAAAAACCACATACGTTAACAGGAGGATTTTGAGTGTCAGATATCAAATAAGGAATAATGACAAAACCATTAAGCAGCTGAGACAGCTGAAGTGGTTAGAGCACAAACTAGAATCCCAAGCATCTCAGTTTGAATCCCTAGGAATGCATGCATACAAAAAATAAAAAAAAAATAGTAATTTAGAAGTAGTGACCCAAGAATGGCATGGTCCTCTAACAATGTCAGGAATTAAGGGTGGAAACATTGTAATTATGGCGGAAATTTTCTCCAAATACTTCCTGCTGTCTAGCTCCCTAATGGGTAACTTAATACCATATATGGGTATGTCCACTGATTTGCTGGAACAGACCCGTATCTTACTACAGTATATGGCATGTCCATTGACTTCCTGACACTCAAGTCACTACAAAAAACTTACTCATACACAAAAAAAAAAACCAACACATCAAATAGACTATTAAAGCCCTAACCAGCTTACCAATTTTTCTTGTGAGGCCTTCCTCCATAAAATCGTTGCGGATTTTCTCCATATACGTCTTAAAGCACCAATATGTTTCTGCCTATTGGGACAATTTAAAAAAACAATGGCCTTAGTACAGATTGAGGAACCAGATTAACAAACCTTTGCATAGAGTGTCAACAAGAGATATATTGTTTTTTTTTTTTGCAAAGTTCACAGAGTTTAACATTGCTCTTAATCAGGCCGATTGGCTCAACAAAAACTGATTTCTGAGTACAGTCCTGCACTAATTGAGCTATAAAGTTAAATGGAGAAGATCACACAGAGATTTATTAACTAGGGTGACTTGGCCTGTATTTACGGAGACCTTGGGAAATATCAATGAGAAAAAAATCTGTAAGTATTTATTTAGGCAGAAAGTGCATGCTAAAACAAAAACTTTGATAGATGAGAGAGGCAAATAAGATGAAGATAGTGAGAGAATATAATGAGAATACCTTAAAAAAAAAAAACTCACTGCAATCTCGCTATAAATTAACAGATAAAAGACATTAGCCTATAAAGGTTACAACAATAGAAGCATATGGGAAAAAAGCAAACATCGAAATTAAGCAATATCCATAATTACTACCAAATATTTACAGTTGTGGGAGGAAATAAAACAAAAATTCTATGAGGAAATTAAAGAATACACTATAGCTGAAAAATACTTAAAGAACTATCCTAGTGTTGTGAAATCCTTCACAAAGAAATCTAAAGGACTGCAATTACTACCAAATATTTACAGTTGTCGGAGGAAATAAAAAAAAAATTCTATGAGGAAAATAAAGAATACACTATAGCTGAAAAATAGTTAAAGAACTATCCTAGTGATGTGAAATCCTTCACAAAGAAATCCAAAGGACTGGTCTTACAATATGTACAAACCACTAATAAACAGCTATCACTCAAAGTTTGTTTACTTGGTGCGATACATGCAGCTAGCAACACCATTGTACAGAATGCCCCGACTTTATTAGCGGCAAGTGTTGTGGTATGTAGAAAGCAGCAAATCATTCAAAAAAATTTAGTGACTTGCTGTTTTCTACTAATCTCATACAATACCTTATTCTTGTGACATAAGAGTATTTTGTTGACAGGCACTGTGCTGCATGACACGTCTAAATCCTCTCACTATATCATTATCAAAGACATTGGTAACCTACTGATCTCATACAACACTTTATTCTTGTGCCATTGGTAACCTACTGATCTCATACAATACTTTATTCTTGTGCCATTGGTAACCTACTGATCTTATACAATACTTTATTCTTGCGCCATTGGTAACCTACTGATCTCATACAATACTTTATTCTTGTGCCATTGGTAACCTACTGATCTCATACAATACTTTATTCTTGTGACATATGAGTATTTTGTTGACAGGCACTGTGCTGTATGACACGTCTAAATCCTCTCACTATATCATTATCAAAGACATTGGTAACCTACTGATCTCATACAACACTTTATTCTTGTGCCATTGGTAACCTACTGATCTCATACAATACTTTATTCTTGTGCCATTGGTAACCTACTGATCTTATACAATACTTTATTCTTGTGCCATTGGTAACCTACTGATCTCATACAATACTTTATTCTTGTGCCATTGGTAACCTACTGATCTCATACAATACTTTATTCTTGTGACATATGAGTATTTTGTTGACAGGCACTGTGCTGTATGACACGTCTAAATCCTCTCACTATATCATTATCAAAGACATTGGTAACCTACTGATCTCATACAACACTTTATTCTTGTGCCATTGGTAACCTACTGATCTCATACAATACTTTATTCTTGTGCCATTGGTAACCTACTAAGCTCTAATGGAAGCTTTAGACAGTGGGTCTACACCTGAGAAAACTAACTAGCCTGCAGGAAAAGGTAAAAAAATAAAATATAAGTGTTTGGCATGTATGGAAACAATTTAAAAATTATATCAAAAGCCAAAAAATAAAAAATGATGTTTTCAAATGCCTTCCAACACTAACTATAAATGTATTCGGTAGATCATGGTTGAGTTGCGCCTCTTTTAGTGACGATACCCATCAAGCAGAGGATCTGATCCGCCCATTTATCGTTAAGCTTACATCCTCACCTCTGACCCCATGACGTAGAGGAATCGAGACAGGATGTCATTCATTCCTTGTGCGTAGCCAACTTGGTCGTGATAGGCCACAAAGGTCAGCAGAATTTCTCTCATCTGGCCAAGTCGAGGGTTGGCTTTACCCCTGTTGAGGCAAGTTGAATTTAACTGTTAATGCCCAAAATTGATACCGGTTGCAAATAAAAAACATTGAACATGAAAGAGATTCATTACATTTTAACCTTTTCATTACCTAGCCCACCACAGCTACGTAGTATGTGAAAACCAGTGATTACATCATGATCAATTCCCTGAAAACCAGCCCATCCAGGGCATTTCGCTGCAAAAGAGTACACTTTTAAATATGGAAAATATACATGGATGTTACTATGTTAGAAATGTACGCAAATGGTATGAGGGTAGGAACACACTGTGTTAAAAAAATATATGCTAATGGTAAGGGAAGGGCTAACATCTTTTCAAAAGTGCCATTAGATATGCTGTCTTGCAAGAATTCCTATTATAATTATTTGTACTTACATAATAATCAAGATTTAAGATCTATAAATAGTTTACTATTTTACACAATTTGCTAAATATTCTGATTGTCTGTCTATTTCAATACTCTGGCATTAAAGAGCAAGTGTATACCTCAAGGTACCTGTTGATGATATATAACTTCTGTTACAAGTGTCTGCAAGGATATGGCAGGTCACACTAAGCTTTAACGCTTTGGCTTTGAACCCTTCATGTGTGTCCACATCACTTGACTTTTAGGTTTCTCCCCAGCCTCCACCCCCCCCCCCCCTCCCCACCATAAAATAACCATTAGTGACGGCAACCAGGGTCAGGTTACGGTCAAATCCAGACCATGCAGGCCCGAAAATTTACATGCGCTGATAGGACGAATCAAATGAGAATTTAATTCATGTAACCATGACTTGAGATAAAAGATCTACTTAATTAATTATCAAT
This sequence comes from Elysia crispata, assembly GCA_033675545.1. Classification (NCBI taxonomy): domain Eukaryota; kingdom Metazoa; phylum Mollusca; class Gastropoda; family Plakobranchidae; genus Elysia; species Elysia crispata. Next base: position 146,708 of record JAWDGP010006888.1, read on the forward strand.
AATTTCATTAAATAAAATACATAGCAATATAGAGGAAAGGTGAACTTTAAAATGATACCAATATCTGCAACTGTTTTTATTTCCCTCATCGTCGTTTTAGTGGAAGGATAAAGGGTAATTTTTACAGAATTTGTTAGCTAACACCTTGGGTTTCAATGTTCATAATAAATTTTAGCAACAAGCCATGTTTAGAAGGAAGGGTTCAGTAAAGACAAGAAAGCTTGACAAATTGGACCACACAAGATCGACCGCGGCACTAACATTAGGTGATCAGCTACAGCGTGTTCTCAGCAGACAACCTCTCCTCCCATTTTCAAATCACACCTTTCCCCTTGCACACTCTTCACCGAATGAATCATAGGGATTGCAAGAAGCACATTGCGCAATAGTTTCACTGCATTGAATCCACATTAATGTGGTTTGTCTTTTTTTTTTTTAGGAGTGTTTTGTACAGTTACTTCACCCCCTTTTGACTTAATTCATCCTAAACATGATACGCAACTTTTGCAAATTGAAGGAGAGTGTGTACCATCATTGCCTTTATGTATTTTCACATGAAGTGTTATCAAAATGTCTTTTTTTTAAGTCTTTCACATTTTGCGTCTTTATTCCTTTTCATATCTACGTTATTGTTAAACAACATAATCTGCACAAAAGTCTTAACTTTTCATCATGATCGGGTTTCAAATGTCCCATGGTACAGTTACTAATGGCACTTATATAATTTTCTAAAAGAAAGGGAAAAATATAAATTCGATAATGATAATGTAAATAATTCTTATATTTTTTTTAGAAATAATAAAAGATACATTTGTGAGTATGTAAAATAATTAAGATGATTAAACAGAAACATACAACAAAAAGATATAACGTTAATTTTTTTCTGTGAAAAATTTGGCGTAACTTTTTTATTTATTAGTGAACTTCCAATTTTTTTTCACAACTTTATTCATCTATATCTCTTAAAAAATAGAATTTACACTTTTTCAGATTTTATAGTTGCAAACGTCTCAAAAAATGCACATTTCTTTTCATGAATAGGTGTGTTCCACTAAAAATTACACGTGTGGAAAATGACATCCAAAATTCTTACTTTTAAATATGTTTTCAAAGAAAAAAAGATCCATAGAATGTTCAAATTTTCCACTTTATAATAAAGATACAACTCCAGTGTAGACAATCTAGTTGTTTGCTTAAGGTAGATCTTTAATGCAGCTTGATTTCAACTTTTATATTCCACATCATTGCTCCCCTTTATTTATATACGTTTCCTGCCCTTCCTCCAATCACGCTGAGAAGCCCAGCAGTTATGAGATAGGCACACTTAACATTCGTCTCCCATGCCACTTTATGCCTGACTGCACTCGTAGTGCAATAAATCTGGTCAGTTTTATCAACTGCCATCTATCGCTCCGTGGAGCTCAGGTGGTCGGTAAGTGCAGATCACGGAAAACCTAAAGAGCTGGATTTTGTGTGTTCTTCGGTGCCGTGATGTCCTTATTTCTTTTTCTCATGTTCTTTCGACAATTGACTGAAGGAAGAGAAGCATTTTCTATGAAAAGGTGAGCGAAGCACCTGTTTCACATCTTTTGTCCTTTACTGCTCTCTTCTAATTTAAGAAAGGCTTGGTGGTTGCAAATGACTTTCAATGAACAATTGTAGAAACCCTATACGACTTTGTATTATTCAGCACTTTACATGTGTCTTCCAGGCACTCAAAGAGAAACTAAATAAATAAAGGAGATGGGCACGTAAGAGGGTTAGTTGGTTGGTTGGTTTCTGATCCTGCACCTGTTTTAAGTACAGTTGGGTTCACCAAATCTGGAAATGTTAAAATCAGGAAAGAATTTGTGGAACGGAATAAATTATAAAGTCATCGCTAAAGCAGGAAATGTTACCCGTTTACACGGAGAAAAAAATTCCAGATTGCTTCGACGAAATGAAGTGTTGAGAGACGATTGTTTGCTATACTTGTGAAACGCGCATCTCTCACACGGTATGAATAAATTAACACACAGGTGATCAATCACAAGCTTTCCTGGGCTTAGGTGACATTAATATAGCCTTTTTATGCAACTCAGAGAATGGTGTCATGGCTGTGGACTTCACTGTCCACTTCATTACAGGTGGATATTGATAGAGCCAGTGTTTTTTCTACAACACATAACCTTGTGGTTGCGAGACATTCGCCAGACATCCTGCAAACATTATGGTCACTTCAAAAGAAGGAGTGTTGCTTTTGTTTGTCTAATAAAATTTGTTATCAAGTGCATAACTGTGATGACCAGCAAGCATAAAAGAGTTGCTTAAATTTGTAAGTTTCATTCAACACTCAATATAAATAAGGCCAGCCACCAAAAAAAAGGAAGAAAAGAGTTGACTTGTTTATTGATGATAAACTCAAACTGCTGGAAGCTCTCGAAACTCCAAGAGCAACAATAATGAAGGTTTCCGATTAATTTAACACATCCAAGTTCAAGTCGGGAGAATCACTGAGACAGCTACAGCACTCGCAAAGCATTTTGGGCTAGAAAAGAAAACGGGATCAAAAGCAAAATGATTTTGGCCGTGCTTTTTTTTCCATACATCTGGGAAATCAGGAAAACCCAGTTTATGGGGAAAAAAGAAGTCTTCACCCCAAATTTCCCCATTAAGCGAGTCCGACTGTACTAGTTTTATAGGGATGTGACTGCTGTGTATAGCTCAATAATGCAACAGCTTATTTTCAGGAGACAAAGAATAAGTGTATCGTTGTCATAACCTTTACAGGCACAGAGACTTCAAGGCTCCCGGCAAGCCTTAGGATAGGGCTGTTGAGCGGAGAAAGAAAGTGAGAAACGTAGGTGTGATGCTGTTAGAAATGAGACTAACCTGAAATACTCCTGATCTCTGTCCGTACGGGGGACATCTTTGTCAATGACTCGCATGTTGGACCGAAGTTTGAGCACATCAACTCGTTCTCTGTTCACCTGAACCTGTCAGAGGGAAGAAGGGAGGGTGGGAAAAAAAGGTGAGAGTGAGTCATTGTATACTGTGTGTGTGTGAGAGAGAAAGAGAAAGAGAGACAGACAGACAGACAGACAGAGATAGAGAGATAGAGAGACAGAGACAGAGAGACAGACAGACAGAGACAGAGAGACAGACAGACAGAGATAGAGAGACAGAGACAGACAGACAGACAGACAGAGATAGAGAGATAGAGAGACAGAGACAGAGAGACAGACAGAGACAGAGAGACAGACAGACAGAGATAGAGAGATAGAGAGACTGAAAGAGTGACAGACTACAAGAGAGAGGAGGAGAGAGACAGGAGCAATTCAAGAAGCCACAGAGAGAACAAAACAAGGTAAACCACCACACATCACCCCAGAAGCCTCGACCATCCTCACCTGGGCCTGGAGTCTCATAAAGTCAATCCTCTGTCTCATCTCCGAGCTACTGTACTGCCGCTGGAGGTCTGTGTGTCCCAAAGACTCAAAGTCAATCTGATCTGAAGGTCAGAGATTAAAAAAAAAAGCAACTTTATTTTACCAAACTGAATTAAAAGACTATGTGATAAGTTGATTGACAAATTGAGTAATTTTTTAGAAAAGCCAATCATATATAAAAATGGTGGCAGGTTATTGCCTTTTTTTTTGTTTTGTTTAGCGCTTTCTGACTCAAGAAGTAAAAGAATAAAGAATTATTTGTTAATCTGCATAATTTTTTAAAATAAAAAAAAATCATCTAGTAACAGGGAGAAAAATCATCATGCCACTGCCCTTAGCTTTAACTACATTTAGTAAATAGATCTACACAGTATATATATATATACAAGCATGATCACCTCTTCAAATGAACAGGTGAGAAACACAACGACATTTAAGAAATGCGATTTTCACAAAAAAAATCAACTTATGTCATTCAGAGTCATAACCTTGCACTGAAGAAAAGCAAATTTTCAACAATGAACAAGTGGGGAAAAATACTGCAATAAAAAAAAAAACTTTACAACAATAACAGATTATATCTACTCCAGAGCCACTTGTAGTACAGTTTTAAAGTATATAGAATCTTGAGACATTCAAATTCTTCTTAGATTGTCATGAAGACGCTCTTTAAATGAAGGAGACATTTCCAGCAAAAAAAGAGTAACCTAAATTTGGGTGCAATCTTCTCTTTAGCTTATCTCTCCACAGAAACAATAATGTGGTGCTGATGACCAATTACATATATACAATGTAGTGCTCAACCTGATCTGGTGACAAAGTACTCTCCAATACAAAGAAAAAACATGCAACTGCTCAGGCAATATTACAAAGAAAAAAAATTTTTAAGGCCACAGATTTTTCAAATTTACTCGGTTACCCTCGACTGCTGAAGCTTATAACTATCCTGGATCTAAATCTAGTCTCAATCTATGCAACTCGTGTATGACAAATTAAGAATGGCAAATGAATAAAATGGCTTAACTTGCATATTTCTACAGATCTTTCTTGACAATTAATGGATTTGAGTGATATCTTAGATTAAAAAACAAACAAACAAACAAACAAAAAAAATTGGTAGAAGTACAAAATGCTTGCTAAAGAAGCAGATGTGTTGTTTAAATTTGCAACGCCGCTCCGGAAGAAAAGACGCCGATAACAATATTATTGTTCTTAAAACGTTGACCAATCAAATTGCTATTAATTACATTCCGGCACAGAACCGCATATTTTCCTTCAGCTTTTGCTTTTAGCTTGAGTATGTCAAATTTCATTTAATTTTTTAAAAATTTCTCAGTTTTTCACTCTATTGAAGTAAATTGACATGTTTTTTTTTATATATTTATTTACAAAATAAGAATCATTTATTTTAAAAATGTTATCCGCTATGAAAATTGTAAACAGTCTTTTGAATGCTGTTTGGTTTATCATAGCAAATTTGGCAAACAGTTTGGATGAATTAATTACCATTAAAAAATATAGATATATATTTATACATAGATATAGAAGATCTTACCTTAAAAATGTATATTTATACATATATATATATACTTGTTTGTTCCGTGTCCATTGAGACTTGTCCTTATGTTTTCTTTGTCTTTAGTCTCATTTGTTAATCTCAATTTAGATCTAGGTATGTGATTGATTTTTCTATACCATTTATTTCTTTATTTACAATCACTTGCATCTTTACATCCTTAGTTCCAGCTCCGTCTGTCTCAGCCTCTAAAGTTGTTTGACTGCTTTCTTTATTTCTGTACTAAAAATTATGTCTTTCAGTCAAATGTGCACCTTTCTAAGATTCATTAGACTCTAGTTTGTTTATGTCCTGTAAAAATATGGGCTTGATCGTTCTTAGCGATTCAACTTCTTAGTCTATTCAAGCCAGCATGTAGGTGACTGTTCCTGAAGCACCTATTTTTGTGTATGTGAATAGCTCATTGGTTAAGTGCCTGGTCTTGTCTCGGCAAACCGATGGGTGCTGCATCAAGGTGCAGGTTCGATCCCTGTCCATTCTATCCGTCCTTATCTTTTTACGTCTTTCGTCTTGTTTGTCGGTCTCGATTTAGAGCTATGTATGTGATTGATTTTTTCCTTACCAATGAAAAGATATAAAGACTTGGGACAATCTTCCTCTATAACCCCTCATTCACTTCTTAATGCAACAGGATCAAAGATCAGAGTGATGAAGCATGCCCTTTTTTTGTTCTCAATTTATCAATGTCCATCTAAGGTCACACAAAATAAAGTTGATGTGATGCTGGACATGAATTCAGAAAGCGTCACGATATTTTCAGGCCATCCTATATGCATGGGAGTATTTTTAAACTTCTCTTGATTCAAATGACTTGCTGCTTTAAGGTTAGCTCTTTGTCACCGCAATTTTTGTACATATTCTGCTGGAATTATTTGTCGCGTATGAAATCAGAATGATGGACCTATCCCTAAATATTGTCTCTACTATTGTTTCATGAAGAAAGCCTATAGTTATAATATAACAAAATGTTCAGAAATAAACAAGGAACAAAAATATACTGCAATATGAGTGGTCTTTTTATGATTAGTGAGAAAAAAAATGTCTGTGTTTACAGTGTGTAATGTAAAAAAATAATAAAAAAAAAACCAACACTAAGGTGACATAAGTCAGCAACCAAGATAGGCAGCAGAGACTCATATAAACCATAATCCACTTTATGCAGGGCCTAACATAGTCTTCATGGATTTACAGCATAAAATTGCAGAATTACCTACTTAAACTGCCCAATAAGGTCTACACATGGATTGAGAAATAGAAGCCCTGTCACTTGATCTAGACCTGTAGGACGAATTAGACCTAGACTAGATCTATCTGAATCATAATCAAGTGCGAGATCTTCATCTGATTCATCACTTGAACTGAATTTTGATCTAGTGCCTCTAGAATTATTTGTCTGCGCTGATTTTCTGATAAATGAGCAGGTCTATCGTTGGTGGCAGCCATGATGTAAGCAAATAACAGCTGATTGAAAGAAGAAATCAATGGACGAGTAAAGAAACCAAAACTGCCAAAAGTTCAATCCTCCAAGGCTAAATTTATGATTATGTTCAATGTTGTAAGAACCCCTCTAGGATCATTCCGTGTCTAAAAATAACCAAAAAGCCATGTGGCATTAGTTGACATTGATCCTTGTGGTAATTTTCTATAATGTGCTTGATCAATGCACCATGCATTGTTATGGCAGAAAAGCACTGTAGCCTCAATGCACCACGCATTGATACGGAGGCAAAGAGTTAACCACTGTGTTGAAAGACAATATTTTTGAATGGCAGAAAAAAGTAAAAAAAAAAACAAACCCAAAAAACTTTTAACCTTCAAGATTCCATTAGATAGCTTAAAATGCAGAATCTAATCAAAACTATTTTAAAACAGAAATAATTAAAAAAAAAAAAACATCACCCCAGCACTAACCTGCACGCTTTCCCGTGACAAGGGGGGCTAACCTCTCCTTCAACTTGCGCTCCGCTTCATTGTCACGATCACAGCCTGGGCCGGGATCTTCTGCGAACTGATACCTGGCATACAAGCCCTGTTCTATAGGTGTGGCTGGTCAAGTATAAAATGGTGGAGCAAAAATTGTCTTTAATCAAAAGGAGCTCAAAGTGCATTTTCTAAGCATTTGATTAACTTACACTAAAGATGAGCTTAGGTCACAAAAAAATAGGCACAAGTGACATACACCAGCATCGCCTGACTTGAACATCTGTTGTCACAATGCAGCCCACAGCACTATTCAGGCTTTAAAAAGAGCAATGCTCTATTTTTCTCCTTTGCTTCTTATGGACTAATGCCACTATCGTTCTCAGCTTGACATTGCACTAATATAGTGAGGAATGCAATATTCCAAGAATTTAAAAGAGGAAGATTATGGGAACTTCCACAAATCATTTGATACATAACCACAGTATATTATCACCAACAAAATAAAGGGCATAACCAGAAACTAAAAAAAAAAAATGGGGGGGGGGGGTGCGAGTGGTGTGGTTAAGGTAAGATGGAGAGATGAGAAAAACTTACACCCAGGCACACTGTTCACCACTAGCATTGTCTTCCACCTTGTTTTCATCTCATGGTAGTGTACAATGTTGTCAATGAGGATGGCCTCCCTTTCTCTGATAAATAAAGCTAAGAACATGTAATTGATGCTTTCATAGAATACTTGAATTACACTATGATTCCTGGCAATTTTTGTCTTTTGTTTGTGATAGACAAAAAAATCATAAGCTTGTTTCTATCGATGAAAATTTTTACGTGCATTTCATTGAAAATAATGACTTAAAAGTCTTCCCTGTGTTTGTTAATATCTCTATGATAAAACAGTATTAAAGTACTTTAACCTTAAAACCACTCCAAGCATTGCAAGCCTAGATACAAACAAATTTCCTCAATTACTTAAATGAGAGTGTCGCAGTTGTTTTACTCATTATCTGTATCTGTTGCCTTACCTTGTGGTTGAGTTACAAGGGTAGAGGCCAAACAGGAATGACCAGACTTCTTTACGTATATCAGGTGAGACACCACCTGGAATATTTTCAAATTTAAAGTCCAAGGATTAAAAAACCAGAAAGGAAATAAAACAAAAAAGAACAAGTAAAACGGAACCATCTTGAAAGAGACCATAAATCAGACTGCAGCATAACAAGTGCTTAACAATAGAAGAGGTTTTAGTTTACTTGCCTCATCTCATCTTACCAATGAGACAGCTGCAAATAAAATTTAAGGTACAGAAAAATACTAAATATACAGTTTTTCTTACTTTTCACACCAATATATCTCATAAACTTGTCTTCAGATCTTAAAGCATGCCCTAACATATGATTAAAGTTCTTTTAAGCCCAATGCTGTTTTTTTTTTCACATATATTTGCCACTTGCAAATTCCCTCCAAGGGGATAAAATTTTACATTCTGAGGGCTAAAGATGGTTGAGGTATGTCTGCAATTCTGTTAAAAGAGAAATCTACAGCCATTCTAGCCTTCTCTCATTCTCTTCTCAACAATATATATATTTACCTATCATATGATTGATTGATTGATTGAAGACTTTTTCAAATCAAGCTTGATCCATGACAGAAAAATCAAAATATTCTACAGGGTTTAAAGAGACATGAAAGAAATAGAATCAACTAAAGCAAGGAGCAGGATTCACCTAAAAACACAGCTTTGCGGAGGGCATGTTCACTGATCAGCCGACCGTCTGGGTCAAGCATTGCCTGGAACTGAGATCGGGTCAGTGGGTCAGTGCGTGAGGTGAGAAGAACATCTGTGTTCAGCTCAATCCCAGCTGGTGGAAGTTTGCTGGGGATAATGTCCACCTGCTCAAAACTTCCATCATGGCTGCAAGGTCTTCATGAAAGAAAAGATTTATTAATAATAAGATGCCTTACTTAAAAAAAAATATTTGTGTGATGCCCATTTAGAGTTCTGCCCGACAATACCATAAAAGTGTAATGTTCACCATTACACAATGGCAAGTGTTTACAAACCATCAATAAAAAACAGCAAATTCTGCTCACACCCAATCTGTTTAAAAATTGAAAAACAAACAAAAAGTGTCTAGAGGCACACTGCCTTTCAAGAAGTTATAGCCCTACCTGATTTCAATTTTATTTTTCCTGTAAGAAAATACATGTTTAGAAGTGTTTATATTGAAATTTTACACAATTAGTGAACTACTGTTTAAAAAATTTGTTAATTCTTTAGTCAATAGTTATTTGCGAGGTACATATACAATTGAAATAAACTTTTACATTTCTCTCGTAACATTATAGTCAAAATCTTTTTCATCTTCCTTGTCTTATCATAAATTTCTTTTAATTTCATGCCATCAAACAATTTAGTAAAATTAGTACTCCATTACAAGTTTAAAAAGGCATTTCTTACAACACCAGCAAACATTTCAAAGGAGCCTGTGGTCTCGAAACTGCTGATGAAGCCATAAAATAATGTGATTCATGTTTAAAATTAAGGGTCTTTATAAAATTATTAATACTGAAACTATATCCTCAACCCGAAGATCTAGAACGCGGATCTTTGATCTATTTAGATCTTATCTATGTCAGATCTAGATCTAGCTCTAATCTAGATTTACTAAACTAAAGCTGAAAATACAAAGAAGAAGTATGAGGGTTTTTCCTCATCCATCTCGCAGAGTATTAGATCTAGAATCTGGATCTAGATCTATATAGATCTAGATCTTGTTCTAGAATTAAAAACGACAAAGTACTAATCTAGAAATGATTTACCTTTGAACAATGTGGGTCATTGGCTTTGTGTTTCTTTCTTCCTCATTATCAGCATCCAAATCACCAACATATCCAGACTCGATGCTATCGGACTCCATTGTTTTTATCTGTTGGTGTTTATTTCTAGGGGTGTATCACAGTGACTTCCCTTAAGGCTAAATATAGCCTGTCGTAATCACTTGTTTGGAATTTTTGACAAAATGAAGCAAGAACTCATAAGACAAAATTAGTCATATCTCTGGTGTTTCAAGAACAAAGATAAATTTCTCAGTCACGCCTTCTTTACCTGACACGTAGAAAGACTTTACTGTGAACTCTCTCTCTCTCTCTCTCTCTCTCTCTCTCTCTCTCTCTCTCTCTCTCTCTCTCTCTCTCTCTCTCTCTCTCTCTCTCTCTAGTTCTACAGCTCTTGCCGTGTGATATCTTTTCCTAGTTTATTATTTTGTTATATTCTTTCTCTTATTTCATTGTACATGAAAAAATATCTTGCACGCCAAGCAGTTTCATATGAATAAAGTCTCAATTTCAAAGCTTACGTGTGCTGTATTTTATTATCAAGGTTTGAAAGTTACAAATTAATTTGTAGAACATTAAAGGCTTTTTTTTATTATCAATTTTCTTTTTTTTTTTTAAATACATGAAAACCTCTCGCAGCTTCACAATTATCTCTATTTTATTAGTTTTTTTCGACAATAATGTATAGCCTTGGCTTTATCTTGTATAAATTTGCATTTTTAGGTAATTTATATCTGTCATTTAGTTAAACGGAGAAACTAACAAAAGCCAAAGCCTTAAAGAACACAAAGATAATTTAAAACTAAAATGCGATACCGTAAACTATGACTAACCCTAATTTTTTTTTACCTAATCTTCTGAAGAAACTCTGAAAAGCATTAATTAACAAATAGTCTGAATCATCTTCTTCAACGAGGCTTCTGGTGAAACATTTAAAAAGTCAACTCTTTGAAAGTGGTACGTCACAAAATTCGTGTTTGACCCAGATTTCACTTCCTTTCCACCAATATTCAAAATGGAGAAAGGACGTGTGTTCAAAACGTATGAAGAGTTTGAGGCGGCCCTTAAATCATTTTCAGTGGCAACTCACAGTCTATTTGTTAAAAGATCGAGTGAGTCAGTGAAAGAACTAATACTGAAGCACCTTGAATATGAAAACATTCTCTTTGTGTGCAAGCACTCCCCGTCCAAACACACCAGCTCCTCGACGGGTCAGCGCCCTTGCCAAAGGTAAATCCCATCAATTGTGCTAATGAAATCTAGAGTTAAATATAGATAGGTCTTATATCCAGATCTAGACGATCAGATTTTAGATTTTAGTGGTTGGTTAAAGATAAGGGGTGAGTTATCCTGAGTCTAGATTTTTAAATCCTTCCCTGCCTCTTGGAGTAGATCTAGATTCTAAATAACAGAATAGAACATTTGGCATGGGGGCTCCAAAAGCCTTAGTTATTGAAAGGCATTGTCAGAGTACTGATCTGAAACATTTTGCAGTTCATAGGACAAATGATTATAATTCACTCTAGATTGTCAATCAATCATTTATTATGAGGATTCAGATTTTATAAGCCATAGTTATTTTTCTTTAGATGTTGGCCACTGCCTACCATGTGGCTTGACGCTATACACTAAATGAACTTTGTATCATTCAACTCTATAGATCTATAGATATATAACTACATACTCTTCATCACTTTCACAGATCACTCAAACTAGGTTATCAAGCAAAGATTCAATTGAAGATCCAGTGGCCGAAAGACCAGTCTCTGCCGTTCCTGGCCATCACAGTGTGGGATTTGAACCATTAAGGGCATGACCTCACCCAAGAAGTAATTACACTTTCCTTTGCTTTTTTCTGTTCTGCCTCTTATGGAAATAAATACATATTTTCATATACATGGGGACGGTGTGGAGAAAAGACAGGAAAGCCTGCATTGCTTGTTCGCTTGTATTGAACAATGCAGGCAGGACAAAATGCTAAGGATTTTTTTCTATTAAAAGTTTTGGTGATTTCTTTCCAGTTTTTACAGGTTGGTAAGCGGTGTCAATTAATGCAGAAATAAATTGAATATAGCTCTGTCGTTATAGCAATGGTTTTCGCTATTCGAGGTGTTAAATATGGGTTCCACTATACAGGAAAGAGGATTTTCCGTAAATTTAGGGAATTCTGTATACATTAAACATTCATGTGATCCTCCACAAATTCTGTCCTTGGACAGTCAGGAACTTTTGTTGAAAGTTGGACGTGCAAAAGAAATGGTGAAAATATAATTCTACGCTGAGTACGATATTTTTCTGTCATTGAGTACCAACCTGTGCGAAAGTATAAAACTGGACAATATATTATATAGGTATAATGTATTTTTTATTATTATTATAAATTTTTATACACTTCAATTCCAATATTGAGATTTGTATTGTAGTTGAAACTATCCATGATATTGGTGTTTACTTTATCGTTCATTTGTCCAAAAAAATTTCTTCTCTCTATCTTTACACCCAGAGCTCACCGTTATTTCCAACAAAAGATCATTCTTATTTTTTCATATTATAATAATGAATACAGCTAGGCGTTTCGTTTTTTTGTTGTTTTTTTTTTTGTGAGGATACCATATCTAAATCTCACCAATTATTGAAATCGATGGGAAAGACTATAGGTAGAGCTGGATTTAGAGTAAATCTCGATCTTTTAAGTGAAACAGGGCATGACATGAGGCTATAATTGTAGTTGGTGATTTTCATTCCAAAGGAAATAATTATAAATCTCGATCTAAGTGTTAGTTCGTTATTTTTCTTTTTACACGGCTAGGTGGAGCCAACTGAGAATTTTAAGATGTAACCGATATTGCACAAATTGAGATAGGGAAAATAAAAAAAAAAATTAGTGCACAGATTACTTTTGATGAATAGTGAAGCGAAAAGTCTGCCCAAGTGGTCGTGCATGAATGTTTGACCTAATTATTTTCGCTAAGCCGAGATTTTGCTCATTCTTGCATGACATCCTTGTGCTTCTTCTAATATACAAATTTATAACTCGTCATTACACCAAGAAAAACTTGCTTCATTCAAACCAGTTTCAGCATTAGAAAAAAATCCTCAATTCATAAAACCATTTTAAAATTGATACAAATGTATATAAATTTTCTCTCTCTCTCTCTCTCTCTCTCTCTCTCTCTCTCTCTCTCTCTCTCTCTCTCTCTCTCTCTCTCTCTCTCTCTCTCTCTCTCTCTCTCTCTCTCTCTTTCTCTCTCTCTGTCTCTCTCTCTCCCTCCCTCCCCACCCCCTCCCCCTCCCTCCCTTCTTCTTTCCCTATCCCTTCTTTGTGTAACTCGTTCCTGTCTATTCATATATGCTCCTCTCAACATCTTCAGTGATAATCTGACGGAGATCTTCAACCTCTTCTTCATTTTGAGAAGATCACCAGCCACAGACTAAACAACTTGAGACAATGTGCTTTTGAGAGGGAATCCTTACCATCTACTGAGTTTTGAAGAGTGACACGATTAGAATCAATGTAACGCATCATGATCAGCCTAGTTAAGGAATTTTGCCCTCGATGTGTAAGTTGATTTTCTTTTCTCAAGAATTTTTGAACTAGTTTAAATTCATGTGATCATTACTTTTGATACCATAGCAATAAGATAAGTTATAAAGGTAAAAATGAATTGGTATAGACATGTTGCTTGACTTGTCCTTTTCAAACACAGCATTATACCAGGCTTCTGTCATAGTCTGTAGGGAAAGCAGTTGCTGCTCTAAAGAAAAGTACTTAAATTTAATGAAGAAGCAAAATCAGCTGTTATATATGTTTGATTTGGTAAAAAAAGAAATGTTTTTGTAAGTTTATTGTCAAATATTACAATAAGCTATTGAGGTCCTTCTATAGTCCAAAAGATATTTACAGTTTAGTGCAATTATTTATTTCTGAACCAACTATAATATTTTAATTTGTTGTTAGAACGATTTTTGTATTTCCAAAGTAAATGGCTGAAGTCTCAGAATCTTGTAGTGATTAGCTTAGCCAAATCAGACATGGCCAATAATTGATGGCTTTCTCTAGTTTGATCTAATACTCTTAATTCTCTTTTTTTTTGCTTGTGACAAGATCATTGAAATCTAGGTTTAATTATTGTTTTATCACAATTACAATGGGAATAAGGCTGGTAGACTTAAGAAATCAACCCCCGTTCATGACTTGGCAGAGATATAGGCTTAAAGTGCTGAGATCTTCTGTTGGTTCAATTTAAACAGCCTTGTGACACATTTGCATTATTATCTTTTTTTTGTGAGTGTTTTTCTTTATTTTCTCCAGTACGACAGGCAGGTTTTTCAATCTTTCATATCATCTCTTTTCTTATCCTTTCTGCTCAAAACAAACTTCATTTTTCACAAAAATCATTTTTTTGGGGATTTTCTCCAAAAATTAGGAGAGGGAAATAAATCATTTGTTCTTGCTTTAAGTCTTTCCAGGTCAAGACAAATTTTGGGCTACATTTGTAGACCAATCAAAGGTAGTCAGCTTATATTTCATGTACAAGTGAGACTTACATTTTTACCTTGTACTATTCATATCTTTCTTTTCAAGCAAATTTCATGTCTGCAAAGTGTTGTCTGCGAATACATTCCTTTGTTTTATGGGTTGTTTTTTTTCGCTATGTGTGATTTGAGTCCTTTGAACTTTCCAGCTTTGAAAATGTTATAGAACCAGAGTGTGATGTTATATTTGCAATCTGTGCTGTATTTATGGCAGTGGTTGTCTATACATAATTTTATGTAGAGCAGCGCCCAACATATGTGGTATCCATCTACGTTCAAACAATAAAGACAATATATGTTTGTATTGCTTACAACTAGGTTTATTAGATATTTCTTTTTTTGTTTGTTTTTTTTTTTTTTTTGTAACAACACGGCAATCCTTAGATGATTCATGGAAAATTCTCTATATATCAATGAATTAGGTGCCCTGCTCTTTAGATTAGGCAATCATGACCTTCTGCGCATCTCTATCCCTTGATGCTGTTAGTGCATCTGTCACTCATTTTACATTTAGCCACTTTTTTAGTCCATGCTATATCTTCTCTCTCTTCTTTCCCCTGCTGCCTTTTCCTTTAAAATCAATTCAGTTGTCACAAGATGTTTCAGTTTCTTTTTTCTCATCACATGGCCAAAAAAAGACTGCCTGTAGTTTACATATGGTATTTATGAGCAATGATATGCCAGCTCCTCGTAGCACAGTTTAGTTTGATTTCCTTGAAGTCCATGAATAAGATTCATAGCATTCTCTTTAGGAACCACATTTCTGTTTCCTCCAGTTAATTTTGTAGTTGTTTTTTAAATTGTCCAACATACATAAGGATGGGTTCAATAAAACACCCCAGTGCTCTTCTTCTCATGTAAATGAGATGTATTCATTTGTGAGTTCTGATTTCAGTCAATGAAAACTCATTTTCAACTTGCGCTGTTCTTGATGCGATTTCACAGTTGTTGTGTCAATCTCTTAACATTAAAGTGCCCAAGTATTTGCATTGATTCCTGAACTTGAATTAACTTTGGCAACTAAAGAATTGATCTGTGCACACTCATTGTTTCGATTGACGACCATTGCTTCTGTATTTTTGCTCTTTAATCCATATCCTTTCCTTCTGCTTTCTTCTTCAATGATGTCTTATAATTGTGGCAAGTCTTCTTTATTTTCTGCAATTAATAGAGCGTCATTAGCGCATCTCATGTTGCTTACTTTGTGCCCTCCTATTTTAATTCCTGGGTATCCTTCTATGCTTCTCAAATCATTTCACTGTAAAGAGAGAAAAGGTCTGGAGCAAGCACACATCTTTGTCAGACACCACACTTTATTTTTTTGTTTTGTTTTAATGAGCTGATTTACCCATCAACTCACATTGTTGCTGTCTGATATTATTTCATGTTTTTTTTTTAATTGGTCTTGCCAAGGACCTCTCACAGACTAGCAGAGGGAAGGATACCCTCATTCCTCTTTCTCAGAGTTGGCTCTGATCTGCCGCTCTATATAAGTCATGCTTTTTTACCTCTAAATTGAGCAAATATTATCAATTTGATATAATCTTAAAGCATTCTAAGGTTTACACTTTTTATAAACATACATTGAATTTTTACACTGCTTGCTGTAACCATTACTATTTTTTTGCTAGTTAGCAAAGCTAATGTAATATTGAGCTATATGAATGTGATCTTCAGCTCAACACTGTATGATGTAACTGTCTAAACCTCGCCCCCATTCTCACTCTTTCTTTTCTCTCCTATTTCTGTTGTTCTGTCTTATCCTGGGATGAGACTATGAGGATTTTCTCCTTTTCCCATGTCCTATATCCTATATCATGTTTTTCCCATATTAAATCTTCATTTCTGTTTTTCACATCATATTAAGACATTAGCTCTAAACTCTTATTAGAGCTGGCTCACCAGAGTCAAACTTTTTTTTTTCTTTTTCTCCCAACTCTTGAGGCTTTTATGTGAGGAATATGTGGACCCAAGGGGGCAACTAGCTAATTTTGGAAAGGAGGACCTCGGGGTAGTATCAATAATTCTAATCCAGGTTAATTCGAATCACTGGTGGAATTGACTGACAGTGACAAAAATAGCATTATATGAAAGAATATATTTGTGAACTTCTCTTCCTATATTTTTAGTTAAATAACTTTGTACAGTGCTATCTTTATTTACTTACATGTATCTTTATGTAAGTCGCCATGTAGCGATGTATTTTCTGGCTTTATTTTTACTTCAAATTTCAAACAGGGTTAGAACGACAGAGAGAGAGAGAGAGAGAGAGAGAGAGAGAGAGAGAGAGAGAGAGAGAGAGAGAGAGAGAGAGAGAGAGAGAGAGAGAGAGATCGAAGAGCTATATTGGTCCTAGCGAAAATAATTAGGTCAACGTTCTTTCTTGAACACTGGGCTATTTTTAGATTGAAACATTGTCTAAGTGTCTTGTTCTAGATTTAGGTAAAGCCATAGGTCATACACAGAGAAAACAAACACGGCCCAACATAGCTCTTCGATCCATAGGCTACCTCTCAGGTGCCCGCCGTTTTGGACTTTCGATTCACTTAGCCTCTCTCTCTCTCTCTCTCTCTCTCTCTCTCTCTCTCTCTCTCTCTCTCTCTCTCTCTCTCTCTCTCTCTCTCTCTCTCTCTCCATAAAGCCATTTTAAAATTAATACAAAAGTATATAAAGTCACACTGTAAGAAAAAAACACGTCATGACTGTGGTGGTCAGGATTGTGGTGGTGGTAGTAGCAGCAGCAGCAGTGGGTGGTGGAGGAGGAGAAGAAGAAGAAGAAGAGGAGCAGTAATAGGAACCATAACCGTTACAGTTATGTGCCCTGCTCTATAGAGGAGGCGATCATGACCTTTTATTACTTAAATATATTGAAATTTAAGTTATTTTTGTTTTAAATATTTTAGTATATAAGCCCCTAGTTTTAAATGTTACAAAACATAAAACCATTTCTAAAGAAACTCAAGTTTCAGTATACATTGTCGATTTTAGTCAAGACGCCTATAATACAAGCCTTTTCAGTTGAATATTGCTCACTCGATCGGCTGGTTAATCAGCACACTGTTACGATGACATTTGTTAATAGCTTATCTAGAGCAACTCCTTCACAGTCAAAACAACCTCGCTCTCAATCTAACATGGATAGGACGTGTTTTTCTTACAGTGTGAATGTCAAGGCCACGGTTCTTGCTGTACCGGTCGACCTAGTTTTTGATGGTTCTTCTGGTACCGGTCGACCTAGTTTTTGATTAACAAAAGATACAAACGTTTGTTGCCTCGTCTTTTTATCCTAGTCTTTATTTGGCTAGGGTTTCATTCCCCATATTAATCTTTCTTTTTTGTGATTCCTTTTCAGAAGTAAAAAGTGGGACTTTGTTTGAATCCTCAAAGCTTTCTTATCGTCCAGTTACTATTTCTCTTGATAACGCTTTTAAAGAGAACAGGGAAAATATGTTGACTGGAGTAAAAACCTAATTAATGAATATGTGGAAAAAATCTTATGTGAATAATCAATTGTGTTTTATTGTAATGCAATGTGAGCTGAAAGTCAAACAAATTAAAGTTCATTTAACAGGCAATGCCCTTATATGTATTATCTCTTTTAATGAAAATGTCATATTCGTTTATGTTATATACATAAGTTTCATTGACGTTATTTTTAAAAGACTGTATTATGTGTCTTTTTTAGGAAACAATGTGTATTATAAAATTATTTATTTTTATATTTTTATAATTTGGAATTCTCTGAATAAACTCAGATAACACTTTTTTTTTAATCTGTCTTTGTTATTTTTGATAATGTTCCTGTTTTTAATACCTCCCACATTCAATACATTGAGAGTTTAAACCCAAAGGTTTTCGAATGTGTTTATGGTATTCATCAAGTGATTTCAATTCATTGCAATTTGCACAGAGTTTAAGATCCGTCATTTTTGTAGAAAAGAAATATTGAACTTCATTTAAAGTAATAGAAACATAAACTCTATTACCGAATTGATAATGCGTGGATGGTATGTGTTGGAAACATAACAACAGCCACATAGATGGTGAAGCAATATTGAATAATTAAATAGGGGTGAGAAAAACCTCTTTACTTCTATCTCTATAAACAAGCATAATAACAAAATACCATTACAATGGAATAGAATTCGAAATTAAAAAAAAATATCAAAACGGTAGAATCGATTTCGATTTTTCTTTCTCTATACTAATACAATACCAATGGTGTAAAAGATAATAATTATTGTGAAATATGAGGAAAGAGAAATAAGCAGGTACATGGTCACTAACGCCAACAGGCACGACACTCCATGATGGTTTTGAAGATAATTTCTCAAAAGAAAAATATACGAATAAAACATTCATTATTACTTCTCGCTAGATAACCTAATTTCGATTGAAAGGTTTGAAACTATAAAATTTGGACCTTGCTTTTTTTTTTTGCAATTAGCTTAATTCATGTTCTCGGTCTATAGATCTATATCGTGATTGAATTGTTGAAACAATAAGAGATCGGCCGCCACCCTTTATGATTTAGGATGGCGGAACATTCAAGAGCCCAAGAGGCTATGGAAATCACTCAAGAGGATTTTATAGACAATCAAGAGTTTGACACAAATGAAATTGTAATAACTGGTATAGGAAAGAGAGGTACCCAGTGTAGTTTGGATGATAATCAAGTAACTCTGAATAGAACGACTGGACCAGCCAGGCCAGAGGAGGAGAGTTTTTACCAAGTTTATAGACTTGAGGATCCTACACGCTGGTTCCTTTTAACAAAATTTAAGAAACCTGAAGCTGACTTACTAAATAATACAACAAAAACAGTCAACAATCAACCATTCTCTCTGCAATTTAAAAGAAGAGAAGAAGAAAACTTAAATATAAGAATATTAGAAAATTAGAAGCCATAAATTGTAAAGAGAAATCTAGGGCAAGAGGCAACAGTGAGCAGACCCGAAGACGCTAAAGACAACGGTTGAATAGACCCAAAAAGGTACCCCATTGTGTAAAGGAGGATAGAACGGAGACTTTCCAAACACCCAACGCTAGAGTCGCTACCTACACACAAGCAGAAAACAAAAAGAAAAGGACACTTAGGACAGGATTCGCTAGAACAACGCAAGATACGTTGATTAAATTTAACTAAGCCAACAAGACCAAAAAGGGAGATTCTGCGGTGGCTATATTTTTATGCTATTCATAGAGATAGAAATGTTAGAATCGGATTCTCCTTTTCTATAAATAGCATAATAAAAATATGGCCATCGGGGAATCCAATTTTTGTTGTAAAATCTAAACCTAGAGTTTCTATCTCTAAAAAAACGTTACATGTATTTCAATATGGCCGTACGGGAATCAAATTCTAATTTCTCTATCTCTATAAATAGAACAATTTCAATATGGCCGCCGAGGAATCCAATTTAGATTTTTCTATCTATAAATAGGATAATAATATGGCCGCCTTGGAATACAATTCTAGTTCTAAATATCTAATTCTTAAGTTTCTATCTCTATAAAAAAAAAGGCAATAGTTCAATATGGCCGCCGGAGAATCTAATTTTTCGAGCTTATTAAATAGCATTAATCAATATGGCCGCCTTGGAATCAATTTCTAATTTGTTTATCTCTATAAATAGCATAATTTCAATAAGGCCGCCGGGGAATTCTAAGTTTTCGGTTAATTCTATTTTTACCCTCTCTAAAATTAGCATTATTTCAATATGGCCGCCGATTAATTCTATTTTTACCATCTCTAAAATTAGCAAAATTTCAATATGGCCGCCAGTTAATTCTATTTTTACCATCTCTAAAATTAGCAAAATTTCAATATGGCCGCCGGTTAATCTATTTTTAGCATCTCTAAAACTACCATAATTTCAATATGGCCTCCGGTTAATTCTTTTTTTACCATCTCTATAATTAGCATAATTTCAATATGGCCGCCAGTTAATCTATTTATAACATGTCGAAAATTAGCATAAATTCAGTATGGCCGCCGGGAATTTCTATTTTTACCATCTCTATAAAAGCTTAATTTCAATATGGCCGATGGATAATTCTATTTTTACCATGTCTATAATAAGCATATTTTCAATTTGGCCGCCGGTTAATTCTATTTTTACCCTCTCTAAAATTAGCATTATTTCAATATGGCCGCCGATTAATTCTATTTTTACCATCTCTATAATTAGCATAATTTCAATATGGCCGCCAGTTAACTCTATTTTTACCATCTCTAAAATTCGTATAATTTCAATATGGCCGCCGGTTAATTCTACTTTTTACCATCTCTTTAAATAACATAATTTCAATATGGCCGCCAGTTTATTCTATTTTTACCATCTCTAAAATTAGCATAAATTCAATATGGCCGCCGTTTAATTCATTTCTTACCATCTCTTTAAATAGCATATTTTCAATATGGCCGATGTATAATTCTATTTTTACTATATCTTAATTAGCATAAATCCAATATGGCCGGCGGTTAATATTTTTTTGGCCATCTCTATAATTAGCATAATTCCAATATGGCCGCCAGTAAATTCCATTTTTGCCATCTCTATAATTAGCATAAATCCAATATGGCCGCCAGTTTATTTTATTTTGGCCATCTCTATTATTATTATAATCCAATATGGCCGCCAGTTAATTCCAATTATGAAGTCTCTATAATAAGCATATTTCCAATATGGCCGCCGATTAATTCCAATTTAGTAATCTCTATCATTAACATAATTTCACTATGGCTGCCAGTTAATTCTATTGAGGCAATGTGTATATTTAGTATAATCCAATATGGCGCCAGTTAATTCCAATTATGAAGTCTCTATAATAAGCATTATTTCCAATATGGCCGCCGATTAATTCCAATTTAGTAATCTCTATAATTAACATAATTTCAATATGGCCGCCAGTGTATTCTATTTTGGTACTCTCTATAATTAGCTTAATTCCAATATGGCCGCTAGTTCATTCTATTTTGGCAATCTCTATAATTGACATAATTTTACTATGGCTGCCAGTTAATTCTATTTAGGCAATGTGTATATTTAGTATAATCCAATATGGCCGCCAGTTAATTCCAATTATGAAGTCTCTATAATAAGCATATTTCCAATATGGCCGCCGATTAATTCCAATTTAGTAATCTCTATAATTAACATAATTCCAATATGGCTGCCGATTAATTCTATTTTAAAAATCTCTATAATTAACATAATTCCAATATGGCCGCCGATTAATTCTATTTTAAAAATTTCTATAATAAACATAATTTCACTATGGCTGCCAGTTAATTCTATTTAGGCAATGTGTATATTTAGTATAATCCAATATGGCCGCCAGTTAATTCCAATTATGAAGTCTCTATAATAAGCATATTTCCAATATGGCCGCCGATTAATTCCAATTTAGTAATCTCTATAATTAACATAATTCCAATATGGCCGCCAGTGTATTCTATTTTGGTACTCTCTATAATTAGCTTAATTCCAATATGGCCGCTAGTTTATTCTATTTTGGCAATCTCTATAATTAACATAATTTCAATATGGCCGCCGATTAATTCTTTTTTAAAAATCTCTATAATTAACATAATTCCAATATGGCCGCCGATTAATTCCAATTTAGTAATCTCTATAATTAACATAATTTCACTATGGCTGCCAGTTAATTCTATTTAGGCAAGGTGTATATTTAGTATAATCCAATATGGCCGCCAGTTAATTCCAATTATGAAGTCTCTATAATAAGCATATTTCCAATATGGCCGCCGATTAATTCCAATTTAGTAATCTCTATAATTAACATAATTTCAATATGGCCGCCAGTGTATTCTATTTTGGTACTCTCTATAATTAGCTTAATTCCAATATGGCCGTCAGTTAATTCCAATTATGAAGTCTCTATAATAAGCATATTTCCAATATGGCCGCTAGTTTATTCTATTTTAAAAATCTCTATAATTAGCATAATTTCACTATGGCTGCCAGTTAATTCTATTTAGGCAATGTGTATATTTAGTATAATCCAATATGGCCGCCAGTTAATTCCAATTATGAAGTCTCTATAATTAGCATATTTCCAATATGGCCGCCGAATAATTTCAATTTAGTAATCTCTATAATTAACATAATTCCAATATGGCCGCTAGTTTATTCTATTTTGGCCATCTCTATAATTAACATAATTCCAATATGGCTGCCGATTAATTCTATTTTAAAAATCTCTATAATTAACATAATTCCAATATGGCCGCCGATTAATTCCAATTTAGTAATCTCTATAATTAACATAATTTCAATATGGCTGCCAGTTAATTCTATTTAGGCAAGGTGTATATTTAGTATAATCCAATATGGCCGCCAGTTAATTCCAATTATGAAGTCTCTATAATTAGCATATTTCCAATATGGCCGCCGATTAATTCCAATTAAGTAATCTCTATAATAAACATAATTTCATTATGGCTGCCAGTTAATTCTATTTAGGCAATGTGTATATTTAGTATAATCCAATATGGCCGCCAGTTAATTCCAATTATGAAGTCTCTATAATTAGCATATTTCCAATATGGCCGCCGAATAATTTCAATTTAGTAATCTCTATAATTAACATAATTCCAATATGGCCGCCAGTGTATTCTATTTTGGTACTCTCTATATTTAGCTTAATTCCAGTATGGCGGCCGGTTAATTCTATTTTAATAATCTCTATAATTAGCATAATTTCACTATGGCTGCCAGTTAATTCTATTTAGGCAATGTGTATATTTAGTATAATCCAATATGGCCGCCAGTTAATTCCAATTATGAAGTCTCTATAATAAGCATATTTCCAATATGGCCGCCGATTAATTCCAATTTAGTAATCTCTATAATTAACATAATTTCAATATGGCTGCCAGTTAATTCTATTTAGGCAATGTGTATATTTAGTATAATCCAATATGGCCGCCAGTTAATTCCAATTATAAAGTCTCTATAATTAGCATATTTCCAATATGGCCGCCGATTAATTCTATTTTAAAAATCTCTATAATTAGCATAATTTCAATATGGCCGCCAGTTTATTCTATTTTGGTACTCTCTATATTTAGCATAAATTCACTATGGCTGCCAGTTAATTCCAATTATAAAGTCTCTATTATTAGCATAATTCCAGTATGGCCGCTAGTTTATTCTATTTTAAAAATCTCTATAATTAGCATAATTTCACTATGGCTGCCAGTTAATTCTATTTAGGCAATGTGTATATTTAGTATAATCCAATATGGCCGCCAGTTAATTCTAATTATGAAGTCTCTATAATTAGCATATTTCCAATATGGCCGCCGATTAATTCCAATTTAGTAATCTCTATAATTAACATAATTTCAATATGGCTGCCAGTTAATTCTATTTAGGCAATGTGTATATTTAGTATAATCCAATATGGCCGCCAGTTTATTCCAATTATGAAGTCTCTATAATAAGCATATTTCCAATATGGCCGCCGATTAATTCTTTTTTAAAAATCTCTATAATTAACATAATTCCAATATGGCCGCCGATTAATTCCAATTTAGTAATCTCTATAATTAACATAATTCCAATATGGCCGCCGATTAATTCCAATTTAGTAATCTCTATAATTAACATAATTTCAATATGGCTGCCAGTTAATTCTATTTAGGCAATGTGTATATTTAGTATAATCCAATATGGCCGCCAGTTAATTCCAATTATGAAGTCTCTATAATTAGCATATTTCCAATATGGCCGCCGATTAATTCCAATTTAGTAATCTCTATAATTAACATAATTCCAATATGGCCGCCGATTAATTCTATTTTAAAAATTTCTATAATTAACATAATTTCACTATGGCTGCCAGTTAATTCTATTTAGGCAATGTGTATATTTAGTATAATCCAATATGGCCGCCAGTTAATTCCAATTATGAAGTCTCTATAATAAGCATATTTCCAATATGGCCGCCGAATAATTCCAATTTAGTAATCTCTATAATTAACATAATTCCAATATGGCCGCCAGTGTATTCTATTTTGGTACTCTCTATATTTAGCATAATTTCACTATGGCTGCCAGTTAATTCTATTTAGGCAATGTGTATATTTAGTATAATCCAATATGGCCGCCAGTTAATTCCAATTTTGAAGTCTCTATAATTAGCATATTTCCAATATGGCCGCCGATTATTTCCAATTTAGTAATCTCTATAATTAACATAATAACAATATGGCCGCCAGTTTATTCTATTTTGGCAATTTGTATATTAAGTATAATCCAATATGGCTGCCAGTTAATTCCAATTATGATGTCTCTATAATTAGCATATTTCCAATATGGCCGCCGATTAATTCTAATTAAGTAATCTCTATATTTAGTATAATCCAAAATGGCCGCCAGTTAATTCTATTTAGGCGATGTGTATATTTAGTATATTCCAATTTGGCCGCCAGTTAATTCCAATTATAAAGTCTCTATAATTAGCATATTTCCAAAATGGCCGCCGATTAATTCTATTTTGGTAATCTATATAATTAACATAATTTCAATATGGCCGCCAGTGTATTCTATTTTGGCCATCTCTATTATTAGCCTATTTCCAATATGGCCGCTGGTGAATTCTATCTTAGAAATCTCTATAATTAGCATAATTTCAATATGGCTGCCAGTTAATTCTATTTAGGCAATCTCTATATTTAGTATAATTCCAATATGGCCGCCAGTTAATTCCATTTTTGAAGTCTCTATAATTAGCATATTTCCAATATGGCCGCCGATTAATTCTAATTATAGTAAGTCTCTATAATTAACATAATTCCAATATGGCCGCCGATTAATTCTTTTTTTAAAAATCTCTATAATTAACATAATTTCACTATGGCTGCCAGTTAATTCTATTTAGGCAATGTGTATATTTAGTATAATCCAATATGGCCGCCAGTTAATTCCAATTATGAAGTCTCT